>WBMZ01016211.1:0-99041 GCA_013400975.1 Atrichornis clamosus
GGGATGGGATGGGGAGGCACAAGCCATGGCTGAGAGCAGGGAGTGAGACCCCTTTCTGCAGTGGGAAGCTGCTGGCTGGACATTGATCCCCACCAAACAGCAGCCTGAGCTGCATGAATTCCCTCAGGAATGCCTGGGAATAGTTTCCTTGGAGCAATGGTACCGTGAGGGGATGTTGGTGGTGCTGTCTCTCTTCCACTGCCCCCTAAAGTTGGAATCAGCATCAGAAATCCCAAGATTTTAGTATCTGATTATTTTTCTCTTAAAACTTTTCATTTTTCTTGCTTGAACAGTTGCTCTTTTTTTCATGTGTTGTATTCAAATATTTGTTTTGAAATCGCCAGGCAGTAAGACATTGATGAGATTATCTATGAAAAGGTCTCAGCTAAGCAACTTTGAGGGCAACTTAACTGTGGTTCTCCACGTTTTGATTAGCAGTGCTGTCCACAGCTACAAGATCTCTGAAGAAGCTACTAAATTCAGTTCTTGCATCCATTTAGAGAGGGTTTTCTCCCCTCATCCTTTTCCAGACATGCTTCTGACTCCCTTTTTTGTGGCCACTTGTATGAGAAATAGCCTAAAAACATTCCAGACATCAGGTTGTTCCAGAATTTACAGGTTTGTTCTTGCCTCTTGACATGTTTTCCTCTCCTGTGTGGAGGAACCAGAGAGCACTGTGGGATCTGCAGCAGAAGAGTTAATTCCTTTTAATGTCAGAGACTGGTATTTCTCAATTCCCCGAAGTCGCTCCATTTCCTGAATCTCTGTTGTGGAAAGAAGCTCCTGCACAAGATCAGTCTGATAATCATGGATTATTCATTGACCGACATGGTTTTGTGTTCAGGCACTTTCATTTTAACACACACAGACCTCCAAGTTATCTTCTCTCAGCTCTGCTGAACTGAATTTATTGTAGGAGCATTAATTTTGCAGCTGATGCCTTTTTTGAAGGCAACGTGGGATTTTCTGTGTGGCTTTTCTAGACTTTTTTTCATTTTTAGATATTGTCTGTACAAGATGTCAAAGCTTTTGTGTACGTAACTTTGTCAGCGCTCCTGACAGGTATCCAAACAAATCATTGTCACATTCAATTCATCTGCCCTGGTGGATGAGCAGAGAAAATGTTCCAAATTGCATGCCTGACCTTTCTGTAAGAGCTCATTTAATGGTCATCACTTGGGTTTTGTTTTTAATTAACTACAGTTAAAGACAGCAGCTGTTGTGCTTGAGGACAATTTTATACTGACCCATCTTATTGAATACAAATGTTTTAATCTGGAGAAGGTGGCATTGCCCTTTCTGTTGCTCCCTGAGAATGTTCAGTTGAAATGAAAGTAAATTAATCCTAATGGGACACTACTGAATTGACTGTCATGTGAAACAGGGAAGTGATGGTTCTTCCTCTTCTCCTTTCTGTATATGCATAAATGGAAGTATTAAATGGGTATCTCTAATGAAGATTTAATTTGCTATTTAGCTACAAGTGCTTTTTATTGTAATTGACAGTGTAGTTTCATCTTGTGCCAGTAAAGTGTGAGTCCATACATCCTGGCTGGATGACATTTGTATTTTCATACATTAATATTTTCATTTCCAGTAAGTTTTATCTAAACTCTTGAGTTTCTTCTGGCTTTCAATCCTTTTTTTTTTTTGAAAATGGAATTGTCTCAAAAATGTTATGCTACTTGGTATTTTTAACCCCAAATATTATCATTTTGCATTTTTTAATGAACATTTTAAAGTTTTCTTTTTAGACAGTGTTTAAGGATGTTCCATCTCCAAAGGGAGAGGAAGACCAGCAGAACTTGGTAGTTTATTGCATTAACAAACTGTGCATGATCACATTTACCATGGACCTGTTGAGGTATGGCCAGGAACACATCCCACTGAACTAGAATTCTTGCATTCCCCATCCCTGGAAATGCTGAAGGCCAGGTTGGAAGGGGCTTGGAGCAACCTGGTCTAGTGGGAGGTGTCCCTGCCCACAGCAGAAGGGGTTGGAACGAGGTGATCTTTAAAGCCCCTTCCAACTCAAACCATTCTGGGATCACAGATTTGTGCACTGTCTGCACATCTTCAGTAAAAAGGAAAATTGCATGTCTCTTCAGATTTTTGTAGGAATTTTTTTATGGCAGGACCAGCAACATCTGATTAGTCTGGCTGAAAAATACTGCATCTGCCCCCTCTGCTGGTATCTCTGCTCTAAGGCTGAAAAATGTTTTTCAAAACTGCAGTGGTCTGGAGAACTCAGAGCTTAGAGAGGGCACCCTCCCTCCACGTGCACAGCAATTTATTAGTCTCCAAAATGTATCACTCATCAGAGATCGAGATGGCTTCAAACACTAGTGTTCTGTGAATATTCCACATTCCAAACTAGAGTTCTTGCATTCCCCATCCCTGGAAGTGTCCAAGGCCAGGCTGGGCAGGGCTTGGAGCAACGTGGTCTAGTGGAAGGTGTCCCTGCCCATGACAGGGCTGTTAAACCAGATGGTCTTTAAGGTCTCTTCCAACCCAAACCATTCCAGCATTTTATGATTTTAACACCTGAATGGCCAAGCTACGCCTGGGAACTGCTGGGAGCACAAATGGGTAGGGCCAAGCAATGCCAATAACTTATCAGCAGAGATAATCATGTTCCTGGGAAGGGAACATTTTCCAGCAGTCCATGGAACCCATCAACCCTCGTTAGGGGACTCCCTGTGGAAAATGCCATGATGAATTGTCCACAGGATGGGTCACCAGTGTCACAGAGCAGAGCGGATTCCTGCTTTTCCGTATCAGACTTTATTGATACCAGGGGGAAAAAAAGAAGAGACAGAGAGTGTCACCTAACTTGTAGAAGGGCAATAGCTTGGAAAAGTATTGAAAATCCTAATTTTGACAAAGATTTTAAGGGGAACATCTCTGGTTTAGGAACTCATTTGTTTTGGTTGCATCCTCTCAAATCCCAAATCTGGGATTCCTGACATACAGCTTAGGCTCTGTGTAAGTCAAGGGAGGCAATGGAAGATTTTTATATTTATGCCAATAAAACCGAAGTATTTTTTCTCATTGTTCGGCTGCTAGATGTGACACAGGAAAAAGAATTGTTCTGTGTACTTTTCAGTATTTAGAAGGACAGGCACTATCAGCCTCAGCCCAATAACCTGTTGGGTTAGGTTTGGTTGAAGGGATGTTACTTCAACCTGCCCCAGCACTCTGAGGGGTTATTTAGACACTCAAGGGGCGACTGCTCCTCTCCGTGCTCCCTGTCTCCTTCTGCAGCCCCAGGTTCCCACGCTGAAATCATGACACAATGCAAGTAAGATTCATATAAAGAAAATAACCTTTATTAGACAAATCAATCAAACCCTGAAAAAACAGTGTCAGGTAAACAATACTAAAGGTTTTTCCAGCAATGTAGAAACCTTAGAAACGGAGAAATTCCAGAAGTTTCATGTTCCTCTTGTTGCATTAGTAAATTCTCTCCCTCTTGTGACATGAGCTATTGCTGTCCTGACAGCCCAAAAACGTTGTATTAACCCAGCAATTATCTCAAAATAGTAACTTGTAAAATATTCCCTGTGTAACTGTTTCCCACACAATTTTGTACAAAGGTGTCAAACTGTATTTTCTTCGCTGTCTGAAAAAAGAACAAGGTTTAAAAACATCCAGCTTATTAAAAATAAACAAGAGTTTTATATACAGTACAGGAATTCCCAAACTTGAAGGAACACTCTCTCCAGGGTGGCTGTGGGGTGTAACACCCCAGACTGCAGTGCTGCACTGCCAAGGGAGAGAACTGCAGTTTAATAAATTCCTGCTCCATCTTCTTCCTCAGGCCAAATGTGGCACTTCTCTCACACCTGCAGGAGCCTGATTTACAGCCCTGCATGAACCAGGAGTAAACAGGAGCTTGGCAGCCAAGTAACTACTGTTTCCAAAATGCTAATTTTCTTTTCCTCCAAGAAGAGAGGGAGGGTGTCACAGCCACAGAGTGAGCCTGGGTGTTACGAATAAGCCACCTTGGAACACAGGGCTCGTTTGTCCTCCAGTTATGCTGTGTTACTTCTAACAACATGCACTTAAGGTTCAGCATTATAGTCAACCCATTTCACTCAAAACCTGTTGGTCTCGAATGCCAGCACCATCCAAAGCTCCTCAAACAAGCCACAACAGTGGGACTCAAGTGCCAGGAGAGGGGCTGAGTCAGAGGTGAAGCAAGGAGCCAGTCCCTGTCACTCCAACACCAGGGGCACAGCCAGGAGAAAGCACAATGGAGCCTGAACTCAGCCACTGGAAGCTGACCCAGCAGGGACAGAGAGACTTGCACTGGGACAGCGGCCACAAGGGGCAAGTGGCTAAAATTAGAGCCAGGAACCTTGGTGACCTGTTCCTCCTGAGCTCCACCAGGCAGCTCCCTCTCCTGCACTCCTACTGATGTCTCTGCTGGCTGCTCCAAAGTCCCCTCTCTGTCTCAGCCTCCTCACTGGCACCAGGGGAGTCTCTACCTGGGAATCTCCCTCTCCTCTGGTGAATGCACTGAGGATTTACAGGTCGAGCTGGCAGTGGGTTAGTGCAGAGATGGCACAGGGAGAGTGGCAGAGCTGAGAGATGGTTATGAGATAGGTTAGCTCAGCACCGAGGCACTGCAAGAACCATCTGAAGAAACAACTCACTATAACAATGAAATTGCTTTTATTAAAACAGAAGTGTTAAGCCAAGAAAATAAATTATTGCTACGATAGACATATTTAGAACATATGGAAGGACATTAAATCTTGAGCTCCAGGTCAATATAACCCTGAAACAGAAAGTTATACTACTTTTTTTAAATACCTCAATTTCTCTTCATGCCCTTCCAAAAACTTTATAAAATATGCAGCTTACACAACAAATAGTAACAGAGTCACTTGTAATAAAAATCTGTACAACTCATAGCTTTAAAAATAATACATTTTTTTCTCCAAACTGCTATGTTACTTAGTACTCATAAATATAGGGCTAACAAGTTTTGAATGCCCAAGGTCCCATCCAATACCAAAGCTATTATGTTTAGTTGACAGAAGCCTTCCTGGGACTCACCCCAGGCAGAGGTCAGGTTTTAGGCTGTTTGAAAGAATCTGATTATGGGCAAAAAGTATCTTCATGGGTGAAGACTGTCTCCTTCTGCTGGTCAGAGGCCTGGGGTCTTCAGTGAGTTTGAAATGGCAATCAAACCTGGAACACAGCATTGTGCAATGGGTTAGACCAGCTGCACTCCCGTGACGTGGCAGGATCCCACAGGTCCCTCTTCCTGACCAGCAGTGACTTTGCAAAACACTTGAAATCCACTGTTTGTCAGAGCTAAATTTTGGTGGGGAAACAATGTTTTAGTGGAAGAGCCTCACAGGAGAAGCACAACTCTTCTGCCGTGTAGAGCTCTGCCTCTCAGCCTCAAGACTGGCCCAAAGGCTACATCCCAGCAACTGTGGGCCAGCAAACCTGCTGCTTTGGCCACTTCAAAAGTCTCGTCTGTGACCTTCCAGAAGGGGCTCTGGATCTTCAATTTGAAGATTGATTGGTTGATTCTGCACAGCTGGTTCTGAACTCCTGCACCTGCAGGTCACAGCTGTGGGTCCATGTGGTGTCACACCCCCCAGTGCCAGGCCTACGAGCCAGTCACCATCCCGTGCCTCGACCATTCAAGCCCTGATCCTGCCTCCCTTGCACTTGTACCCCTTTGCTCCCTGTAAAAAGGGAGGCTCAGCCCTAAGGACACAGAGGAAAAAGCAGAGTCAGGAGCAGGCTGGTTTAAGTGGGCCCTGACATGACATTCCAAGGGCTGCTGCCCATGTGCAGGAAGCCCTGCTTGGCTGCGAGTCCTGTCAGGGTTCACCCTCCTCCGATCAACAGCAATTTCCTCACTGACAAGGCATCCTCCCAGAATCACCAAGTACAGGAACAGCATCTGGCAGTCCCCTCAGGACATCCTGACCATAACCTAGCAGGTTTTTCTGCCTGGCGAAGTACAACTCCTTTGGAGGTTCAAAGGAAACTGTGGGACAGATCCAGCTTGGGGAGAATACCGCGGATTCCCCAAGGCAGTTCAGAGGGACTAAGAATTTTGGCAAACAGCCACAAGAAACAGATTAGTGGTTAGATAGGTGGGCAGCATTCAGAGGAAAGCAGCTCATCTGAACACTGGTGAGTAGGTGGTGCTCAAGCCTCTACTACCTGAACGTGATTTTGCCTGTTTTGCTTCAGAAGGCATCAGACCAGCAGTTCGAAGTGTGGCTCCATGGGAGCTGATCTTCCCTAACAAGATGGATCAGAGCCTCAGACTCCAGTCAGGCATGCATGGGGAAAACTCCTCACTGAGAAGCAGAGGGTGAGGTTCCCCTGACTCAAGAGTTACTGACAAACCTGACCAGCACTCAGAGCTGCTGGAAAATCCCCTTCAGGGGCTACTTACAACTCCACTTCCTGAGGCGGGGCCGAGGGGCTCACACTACTCTTGAGGGACTTATGGTGACCTGGCCTGCTTTCTGCAGAGGAGAGAAGCCAGCATTAGTACAGGGTTAGAGGACAACAGCATCAAGACATGATCTAGTGGGAAGGGAAGCAGCTAAGAACTCTCAGGAACATGAGACCCACTGACATCTCAGACAGAGCAAGAGGTCCCACTCCTCCATCTCATCGCTCCCCGAAAAAGGCCCAAACCTCCCAGGAAAGGAGCTTGGCAGCACCTACAGCAGAGCTCCAGTGGTCCTAGGAGGTTATGTATGTACCCCAGCCTATAGCAGCATTATAGCTCCTGTTTGTGCAGCATCCCCTCCATGTGCAGCCTCCAGCACTGCAGGTCCTTTCCAGCTCATCTCCTTGGGGATCTTGGCCACCTGCAGCACAGGGGCCCTCGCCTGCCCCAGAGGGGGTGAGTCTCTGCAAGAGGAAATGTCACTTCCCCACAGTGACCCTGAGCCCAAAAGCAGCATCTTCGGTCCCCCTGTGAGAAGCAGTGGCTTGAACCGAGGAGGCAGTTGCAGGAACAGGCAAAGTGAAGACAGTGTTTTGGCTGCTCGCACTTACTGCAGAAATGTACTGGCTGTTTGTGAACCTGGGTCTCCCCTCCAAGGCAGAGCTGTTTTGTGGGCCCACGGGCATGTAGGGGGCTGAGCCCATGTCTTCACAGAAGCTTTCTTGTGGGATGTTGGAGACACAGCCACTGTCAGAGCCGCTGGAGCCAGTGGCTGACATGCAGTGCGATGACTCTGAGCTCTCTGTTGCTGGGGAAAGAGGGGAAGGTCACTCTGATAACCATGACTTTGGGCTGCGTATGACCTGTGCCACATACACTTGGTAATGTACCTGCCTGCAAAGGCACTGGCCACACAAGCCCAAGTATCAGCCACACTCCGGCCTGAGCCTCTTTAAAGCCAGAGACAACAGATCAACACAAGGAAGTTGAGTTACAATGATTCTGGTGATTGGTATGGGCTGGCCAGGGAAGTTCACACAAGGGAAGCCAAGGGGTCACTGGACTGGGTAGTGAGGGCAAGGAACAGAGTACTTCATAAAAGAAGGGCAGGGACATGAGTCCCAAGGCCACAGCAGCACCAGTACACGGCACCAAAGCCACTATGGGTATGGCTGCAGCTCAATGGGTACTTTATAATCCCTGTATCTGAGCTAACTTCCCCATGAAAGCTGAGACAGAGCTGACACAGAAGGGCAAGGCCCTCGTGCCCGGGTCTGGGTACAAGACAGGGACTGCTGTGACCCCAGCGAGCCTGGTCTGACTGCACAGCACAGAACGTGGTGTGGGGATCAGCCCACACACCCCAGGTGCTGCAGAGCAGGGGGCTGTACGTACTCAGTGAGGGCTGGCTGCTCGTCTCGTGCTCCAGCTCATCTTCCTCGATGCAAGTGCCAACATCAAAGGGACGTCTGGGGGCCAGGACTCCTGGCAGCAGAGCCTGGTCCAGGTACATGTGGAGGTTCAGGGGCCCCAGCAGGGAGGAGGAGGAGGAAGGGGTGTAGGCAGTGGGGGTGCTGCTGGCAGAGAGCTGCGTCTGTGTCCTCTTGAAGGGGTTGGAATGGTCAAACAGAGACACTGCGATTGATGCTCTGGTCCTGGCACCTGTCAGAAAATATACAAAAAACCCCCTGAGAACCAGTCCTGCCTCGCTTCCAGGAAGCAAGAGGGAAGGCACAGCTGGCACCTACCTCTGCCTTTCATGATGTAATCGATAGCACGGTCATTGATAGCTGCTTCACTGGGTTTGATATCCAGGAACGGCTTGTTACCAACACCCATGGAGACCATCTCCTGCATACGGATTTCTGGAGAGGAAGAGGCCCACAGCCACACTGTGAGGTTGACCCTCCCCTCCCCACAGGCATTACTCAGCCTCAGGCTAGCACACTCCTGGGCTGGGCTGCTCCTGCACTGCTGAGATTAGAACGCTTCTCCCCTTGCTCCCCAGCCCTGTGGAGTCTTCAGGAGCAAGCAATGATGCCCTGCTCCAGCCAAGTAGCTCAGTGCCATGCCACCTACTAGAGTCCTGCCAAGCGGGAAGCCTGCGGGGGAGAGGAGGGACATGGCCAGCCTGATTCAGGCAGTTGCCTCTCCAGCAGTGGCCTAGACCACAGGGAGAGTAATGTCTTTCAGGGGCACAGCCCGTCCTCACAGGACAGGGAACCCTGTGCTTGGATCTCCTGTTTCTCTCACGGAGCCCAGGTGGGTATCTACAGCCATACAGAGCTGGGATTGGTCGAGTTCCCTGGGGATGAAGGGCAGGGAAGGGACATGCCCAGCCAAGCCCAGCACATGCTCCTGAGGCTGCATGCTGGCACACAGCTGCTTGCTGCACAGAGCTGCCTGGTAACAGGATCCAAACCTACTCAGGACAGCACGAGCTGAAGAGGGCTCCCGCACCTTTTGCGGCACAGAAGGAATTCCAGGAAGGAATCACACCTTTATTGCGGGCTGCCTGCTGCCACAGGATCTTGGCAATGTCACTGGTCCAGGCCTGCTTAGTCTCAGCTGAGCTGGCCTGGAGGATGTAGGTGTCACTGGACTTCCGCCTTCGGAACCAAATCTCGAACCGCAGGCCGCTGTCCCCAGAGTTCTCCGTCAGACCGATGTCTGCAGTCTGTGAGGAAGAGGAAGAGCAAAGCATCAACTGGGCTGCACCACGAGCAGAAGGAGTAAACTGCTTGAACCAGACTAGCAGACCTAATGGGAAGGAGCCTGAGGGTCCGAACAGGAGCAGATACAACCTGGACACAGCTGAGCACAGACAGCTTGGGCAACTCCCAGTGCATCCACCACTTTCCTACCACATATACAATGCCTTTCCCTCACACTCCTCATCCCTCAGAAAATGCTGGCCTCACATCTCAGCACAGAGAGGGCCTAGGCATTAATGTGTGTGAAGTATTCCCTTCTGGCTTTACTGTATGATTTGAAGAAGGCTTAGAAATGGTGGGGGCACCTCTTCTTCTGCTTCCCATTTCAGAGGCATGTGCCATGGGGAAACCAGCCACGGACACCTCCCACACGAGAGAGAGCTGCAGGGCTACCCTTACCTTGAAGGAGCGCTTGTAGATATACACGTCAAAGCCACCCTCGATCCTCTTGGGCTTGCTGAAGAGGATCAAGTCCTCAAACAGGAAGACGTGTCGCTGGCACTTCCTGCGGCCCAGCCAGATGGTGAACTCGTCCTGCCGCACCAGCTGCCCCTGCTCCTTCAGGTTTACCTGGACACAGAGGACATCCTAGTTAGACTCCACCAGCATGACCAAGGCAGCCCTAGACGTGGAGAACAGGGTCCCACGTGGCTGTGGCCCAGGTGGTGAAGAAGTTGGCAGCCACGTGACATCTTGGGAGGGCTCTTAAATAAGTCAGGCTGCACAGCACTGCTAGAGACCACATCAGGTTGAAACAACTGGCTCCAAGCTCAGGGGAGAGCTGCACCTTTCTCCTATGCATAACCCACATATGACCCTCTCCTGTCACTCTGTGCAGATCTGTGACAAACATCTGGGGTAGCAACTGCAGGCAGTAGCCAGAGCTTTCTCTTGGGGAGGAAATGTGTCCCATCAACTGCCAAGGAGCACATCTGGGTCAGAAGGCCAGTTCTGTTCCTCCTGTCCCAGAACGATCCTCCTCCACCTCGAGCCCTGGGGTTTCTCTTTCTCCAGTGCTGCACTTTGCATGCCTCTCCTTTGAAGTCTCACCTATGTGATTTTGCCCTACCCCTGGCATCAGCATCAGTTTGAATTCCTTCTTGCAAACTGCCTGACCCTCTTTTCAGCAGCTCAAGAGATGAAAGGCGCAAAGCAGCCTGAAGGATACCCTCTGCAAGGGCTGCCAGGCTGCCTCCCATCACTGCTAAGCACCTGGGAGCGTGTTTATGACAAGCAGCTCACCCGGCTCAGGTAAGAGCACCCAGGCTGTCTGTCCTAGCAGATCAAGGAGACCTTTAGGCCCCGCTGTTCCCCTGCCCCATGCCTCAGGAGTCCTGCTATGCTGTACTGGCACACGGCACTCTGATCACTGTGGGAAGCTGAGCAGAGGCTCACCGTACAATCCAAAGACCCCAAGTCTAGAGAAGGGGAATAAGTGTGGCTCTGTCCCCCTGGGCAGGGCAGGACACTGGAACGTACGTCACAGTCACGGATGGCATCCATGGCCAGCAGGTCATTTCCATGCCGGAGCTGAAACTTCACCATCTCCTCAGCCGCACGGAGGTAGCCCAGCTCCTGCTCTTGTGCCTCACTGCACTCCTTGATCAGGTCCTTCAGGAGCAGGGCATATTTGCTCATCCGCTGGATGGGTTTCAGCAGGTAGGAGGCCAGGTCCATCTTATCACCCAGCTGCATCTGCTTGAGCTGAGAAATGCAGCAGAGTGAAGGCAGCAACTTCCCCCGGAGCACCCTGTGTCACTAGGCAGGCACTGACACCCGCAGCTCTCCTGACTGGGGTATGAGAGCCCTCCTGGCTCAATATGAACCTCCTTGAGTAATCTCAGGGAAATGCAAGGCCGTAGGACCAATGCAAGGCTGCTGTGTGCTGGGCTCCTTTCCAAAGCCTTCGCTGCCCCTCTGCCCTGTCCCTCCCATACAGCTGTGCACAGAGTTGTGCCAGGGAAGCAGAGGCAGCGCTGAGCTTGCCTCAGGAAGGAAAGTTGGCTTTGCTTAAACAGATCAGTGACCAAACACCCTGAGCAATCATGATGCAGGCAGTGGAACTTACCTTGAAGAAGGCATTCCCATGGCTGGCCAGCAGCGAGTCTGACTTGGGCTTGTTCTTGCTATACAATGCGTACATTCCAAACTGGTCTTTCTGCAGAAGAGATCCATCCTCGTGTGAGATCCCCATACCCAGTATACAGTGACAGCCATGCCCAGGTACGTTACTCTAGTACTTCTGCCCCTCCCAGACTGTACCAGAGCCTCCTCTGATATCAGGAATCAAGCTCAGTAAGAGGCAGGCAATGTTCTTATCTTCCTACTCCTAGAGTAGCTACGACTTTTTAATCCATTGTCCTGTTACCCCTTGGCCCCATCATACCCCTAGAGTCACCTGGTACCACTCACACCTGGTAGCAGCAAACGTGCATTGGGCAGCTGACCTTAAGACCTGTGCCCCTGTGCTTCTGCCCAGCAGCCCTTTTTACCCACAGCTGGTCTGTTCCTCTCCACTCACTGAAGTCATTCCCCACTGACACTACAGACAGAAAACAGGTAAGGGATGCTCCCAGAGAAGCAGATGGGCTTTAAGGAGCAGACATTCTGCTTCCCTGGCAGTGTCTCTTGGAACCAAAGAACAACAAGAAAGGCACAGAAGCCAAGCTCATGTCTGGAGGAGCCTGACCCTGGGGGGAAGGTGCTGATGCCTTACGTGTCGCAGGAAGCAGTGGCTGACCCTCAGTGGGTGGTTGCAGCAGCTCTCGAGTTCTCGCAGGAAGTATTGGCTGTGGAAGTCATAGAGTTTCTCCAGGTTTCCAAAAATGACACTGCGCTTCCCACGCAGGTCCTGGGGGAGTTTGGGGTGCTCCATCTCAGGGAAGTAGCTGTCGATGATGTAGCGGAGCGACCGCACGTACTCCCGCTCCGTGGTGACCATCTCATCGATGATGTGCCGCAGCTTGCTGCAACAGCAAACACAGCCTTGAAGGACCCAGGTGCAACGGGGCTACAGCAGCCAGAGTGCCTGCAAAGCACTGGACTATTCCTACAGAAGCTCTCCCCAACACCCAACATGGAAATTGTATGATCCTTAGCACAGTCCAAGCTCAGATTCACAACTGTCTGTGATTGCTCTGACCCTGAGCACTGACAGAACTCAAGAGAACAGCTTGAAGCTCTGCCAGCAGAGGTTTAGTCTGGCTATTAGGAAAAGGGTGGTCAGAGGGTGGTCAGGCAGTGGAACAGGATCCCCAGGGAAGTGGTCATGGCACCAAGCCTGTCACAGAGCTCACGAAGCATTTGAACAAGGCTCTAATGCACATGGTGTGGTTCTTGGGGTAGTCCAATACAGAGCCAGGAGTTGGATCAATTATCCTTCCAACCTGGGATATTCTGTGATTCTAAGGATTCAGGAAGAGTAAGCCCAAGGCTGGCTGTGATCCTGACCCAAGCTCAGCAGGACACCCAGCCCTGGGCCCACCCAGCCCCTGCTCTGGACACAACAGGCTGCTCTGCAGACAGCTGCACTCCTGGAACAACAGGGGCAGAAGAAGTCACAGTAACTTCTGTAAGGAGGAGTCAGCCTGATGACTGGAGACTGTGGGAGGCAATAACTCTGGGAGAACAATAGCTCCAGACCAAGGTGCTGCTGGGCTGGTCCTGGTAAAAGTGAGAGGGTAAAAGTGAAGTGTCCTAACACTTCATCAGCCAACAGCAGTTCCTAGCACAGGTTGCTCCACATATCTCCAAGGATGCCTCTAAGGTACTCGAGGTTTCCACTGCGAGGCAGTGTAGCACCAAACATAACTACTCACACGTGTCCCTGCCTCCTCTTCCTCTCAGCTTTCCATCAAGCAGACTCCTCAGGTTGTTCTGAGGACAGAACAGCGGGACTGCCGCAGCACCCACAGAGGGCTGCTGCATCGATCCCTTGAGAAGCCAAGTGGTCAACCTGCTATCTGCTGGTGTTCATCCCCTGCCATGAGCTTTCCCGGATATCCCTAGGATATCAGAGCCCCCTTCCAGAAGATTTCAGTGTCCCCAGCCATCTCACTCAGAACAGCGCCCTGGCATTCAGCACTCTTTTCTCATCTCTGCCATTAATTTTTTACTTTTATTTCAATCTTTTCCAGTGAGAGCAGATGAAAGACCTGCCTGGAGATCCCCTGTCAAGAACAGCTCACATCCCAAGGCTCTCCAAAGCCTAGGCACATTGCAGTATGACAACAAAGTTAAGCTGAAATTCTCAGGGGCAGAGAAGGAAAAGAGCACAAATTCCAGCTGTTGGACAGCCAGAGATTTAGCCCCAAAGCACAAATACAAACACCCTCTTACCTGTGAAGCTGCTGTTACAAGGTGCTGGAAGTGCCTCCCTACCAGTCTACATTCAGCTCTCCCCAAAAGCATGGGGGACAATGCATTGTGCTTCTGCTCTCCCCCTGCACCTGTACCCCTGCTTTTTTAGGTCCCTGAATACTATTTCTGCAACCCCTCATCCTCCAATGCCAGCAATGTCCAGAAACTCCCTCTCCTGTCTGGGAACTGACCTTTCTCCTCTTAGAGGAATCAAACTGTGAGAGAAGAGCAACAGA
Source organism: Atrichornis clamosus (assembly GCA_013400975.1). Lineage (NCBI taxonomy): Eukaryota > Metazoa > Chordata > Aves > Passeriformes > Menuridae > Atrichornis > Atrichornis clamosus. Next base: position 13,746 of record WBMZ01016211.1, read on the forward strand.
TCCCATTTCTCTGTTTCCCCACCAAGGAAGGTGCCAGGTTATGTGGGGACATCCCTGTGGGCTTGCTCAGCAACACACACACACATGCAGGGAAGCTGGAGCTACATCTCCATCTATCTGCCCTGTACCTAGAGACAAAGTGACCAGCACTACAGAGCTCCGTGTATCCCTGCTGGCTGCCTTCTCACCACCCTGAGAAATGGAGCACCAAACGTCACAGCCACTTACCTGCCCCAGCTCTTGGCTTCTGACATGGAGAGGCAGCCCCTCTGTCCCTCCAACAGGCAGTCTGCAGCACAGCTGTGAGCAGCTGGCTGCCGCAGGGCGAAAGTCCTGTCCACCAGCTCAGTGCTGCTCACCTCCAGCCCCTTAATGAAGACGCCGGTGTTGCCGTATCTGGCCGGCTCGCTCCTCTGGCAGCTGGACCACAGGCTCTCACCGCAAGGGAGGTCAAAGCTTTGGGCCTTCCGGAGCACCCTCCTGGAAGGCAGCTTCCCAGGGACTGGAGTGGACGCAGAAGATGGGTTCACCTCTGGGGTTTCTAATATGCTCTCCAGGTTTGACTTTTCTTCAGGCAGCGTTGGAGACTTACAGGCCCTGCTGGCGAAAGAAACTCTGCTTGAGTGAGGACCAGGGCTGACAGCAGCTTGGTAGAAGAATTCTTCCCCAGCACCAACATCGCCAGGGCAGCTCAGGGAGGGAGAGGGAGCTTTCTCCTTAGTCCACTGCATAGAGCAGTTGGTTCTGTTGTAGCCGTGGGACACGCTGTGAGTCCTGTCCCAGGGGGACCTGGAGGTGGCCCCCTCGGAGTGCCTGCGGTGGGACAGACTGCCAGCCTCGCTGCCAGCCTGGGGCTGCTCCCCGGCACCTGGGCTATGGTCTGACAGCAGAGACTTCCTTGTTCTCAAGGCTGCTTCAAGTTTCTTTTCAAACACCAGCTTGGTCTCCTGGCATTTAGACCATGCGAATTTCCACTGCTTGAGCCCCTTGTCACTCTTCAGCTCGCAGGCCAGCTCCTTCATCTCCTGGAAGCGGGCAGTGCTGATGTCCGGGTGCTGCCCCTTGTAACTCTCCAGGCACTTGATCACATCTGCGCAGTGCTCGGTGGAGCTGCAGTCCTCCATGCTGATACAGGCAAGGTGTCGCATCCCTTCCAAGGCCCACTCGTACGCCTGCAGAGTGAGAACAAAAAGCAACAGCCAGTCAGAGGGACTCAGCAAAGAATAACCCTAATTCGGCGCCTGAAGACAAGAGAAAGGATCAGTGTGTGGCCATCACAGTTCCTCGAGTGTGGAGCGTTGTGGGGGGGGGCTGCTATTGTCAATGGGGCTTAACAATTCAGCAAAACAAACAGCCCCTTATGCAAAGGGCTTCAGCTGTGCTGGCTGCTCTGCCACCGCCCCACCTCCCCCCCAGGTCCCTGCGAGCTGGCACCCACACTGCTGGGCACGTTTGTCCTCTCTGGGCAGGGGGGTCCAAGGGAAGTTGCTGCTAAGGCTGTAGGAATTCACACCTCGGTGTGGCCCTGCTCAGTATAAAACCTGGAACTCTCCCTCCTCCTTTGCACAGCCACTCTCACCAGTGCCATGCAGGACAAGGTCAAGGGGACATGAGTAAGCTGCAGGGAATGGGACTGCTGTGCCCTGCACTGTTTCCCTGGAGCTGATAGCACAGAGAAACATGGAGCTCCACCAGAACTGGGCTCTGTGGATAACTTCAAGTGCTCTGGCCCATCTTTGCAGCAAGGAGGAATCTGAAACCATGCAGCTTGTGTATTTTCTGTGCCTCCTGGCACCTGGGTGGTGTGCTGTGCCCTGCCTACCTGCCTGGCTCTGCTTGCCACTGCACTACATGCTTGTGCTGGTTAGTTGAATACTGAGCTCAGCAGTTTATTTCTAATACTCCAGGAATGCTGGAAGCAGCTTCACGGGGCTTAACTCTAGCAGTGGTGCAAATGCTGGCCTTGCTAAAACAGTTCTGCTGCATCAGTCAGCCAAGAGAAGTGGGACAAAATGTAGTCCAAAGGGACAGATGCAAGGGAAGAGTGAGTGCCTCACCACCATGGCAGGAAAGGGACTCAGTACCAAGACTTGTCTATCATTGATCAAAAGCGGAAGAAAGGCAAACACCTGACTTAGGCTCATAAGCAACCACTTTCTTTATAAAGCAGAGATGATAAGGTTTAATGATAGAGTAAGGTGTGACCAGCTGCCATAGTCCTGGTCAGGGAACATTATTGCTCATCAGTGAACACACTGGGCTATTTGTTAAAATCAGATGCCCAAGGCAGGGAAAACACTCAGAACAGGACTGCCTGGCATCTTCCAACAACTGCCCATCATCACTGGATGAGCAGAAACACCACCGGCTGCCCTGAAGTGAGCCAGACCATCTCTAACACTTGACCTGTCAGGCCCTGTGTACCTGCAGAGAAACAACTCTCATGCTTAATGCCAGGAACTAAGTGACTAGCTTTGCCATTTTCCATTTCCTGAGCAGTCCCACTGTGACAACCTTCACTCAGAGAGCTTACAGCACTTTTATGCAGCCTTAGACACCAAGAAAACCCACCCAAGATTTATGCAGCAGACACTGCATCCCTGCCAGGGACATGGTGGTCAAACAGATCAGGTGACAGTCTCACTCTCTGTCGGTAACAGGGACAGGCAAAGCAGAAGATACTTCATTCACGTGATGTTCAGCCCCTGGATGAGGATGGCTATTAGAGCAAAGTGCTGCTGTTTTCACAAGAGCTGAATGCCAGCACAGCCTGTAGCCTGCAGACTGAGCAGAGTCACTCTAGGGACAGAGTCCACAGGAGCTTCCACAGCCATCCACATTCTCTTCTGAGCTGCAGCTGCATGGCGTGCGTGCAGCCAGCCCCATTACTCATGCAGAGCAAGGAGCTGCTTCAGAAACACCAGCAGCTGCTCAGGGAAAATGCTTCTCAGCCCCACACAACTGCAGCACAGGACAATTAGAAGAGCAGCAGCCCCCTCTCCTACCATTGCCCTCCCTAGTGCAGCAACAGACCCCTAACCTGCCTCTCTCTTGATCCAGGCTTTCTGCTCTAGGCTTGCCCACTGCTGGGGGCCAGGAGGGGTGTGCAGAGGCAGAGGACATGTCAATTCTGGTGAGAATCTACATTTACCCGTGATGCAGAAGTTCTTCTATTCCCTGGAGATGGAAGCATTTCAAGGCAAGGTGAAACACTGAGTGCAGCAGAGCCCAGCAGATCTGCAGAGCAGTGACAGATGGCTTATTCTGCTGTGGGTTTTTGAGCTGCCCCCTCCAGCTGTACACAAACCAACCCCAGCCCCTTCCAGCTCTGCCCAGAGCAAGGGCTGGTCATCCATGTGGGCTAAGAAAGGGCACATCTCACCTCTCTGGCTGAGGAGGTCAACGGGTGACCCTCACTGAAGGCTGCATGCTGGCTGCCTTTTGCTCAGTGACGAGCCCAAAAGGCATTCAGGGCTCTTGAAGAGTGTGCTGAGAGCAATGTGCAGAAGAGAAACAGCCAGCAGGCGTGCCTGGACTTTACAGTAACCAGTGAGGAAGGCAGCTGCCCTGTGAAGGCCTTATCTAAGGCTGGGGTACTCACTTCCATGCACAGATGGAAGAGATAAAGGAAAGAAGGCTTCTTTCATTTCTTGGAAACTCTGCAGATCTGCATGGGATTACTGTGAGGAGGAATCAGGGCTGCAAACCACACAGGGAGGCAGCCCTGCCACCTCTCATCTTCATATGGTCTCTGTCTGTTCTTGGCAGGGATTCCAGGGCTGTGCAGAAATGACTCTCAATCTCGATGGCATTTCCTTCCAGCCCCAGTGCCTGTCGTCAGCCAGCAAATAGCTCAGCTTTGTTCCCTGCACAATGGAGCAACCCTCCACACCCTGCAGCTTGCTTGGTAACACGCTAAGTGACCACCAAGGCTTTCTGCAGTCACATTATCCGCTTCAACTGCCCCTTTTTGCACCTAAATGGCAGCCCTCTCCAGGGACCAAGTGTGCCCCCATCCTCATGCAGGCAGGGGCATAGCTGTCATCTGTGTCACCCCCAGTAAGGTTACAAACAGCACTCAGCCAAGCTAAGATATGGCCCTCTGGATGAGGGGCATTTGGAGAGCAGGCAGTCCTACAGCTTTCCCTGCAAAGTTGCAAGAGGCACCTTGTGCAAGGAAGCTGAAATTTTCCCAACCATGTCTGGAACCAGGCAGGAAGAAGCGTGTACCTCAGCTTTTGATCTTTACAGGCAAGTCGTTACTGAAACTCTCAATTACAGGATTAAAGACAAATGTGCTTCCTGCATACGCAGGGCTGACCTATCCTGCAGCAGGAATCAGCAACAGGTTGGTCCTGCCAGGCTGCCCGAGAGAGGCCTGGGCTCTCAGGGACCTGCCATGCTGTAAGGAAAAGCCCGGGACTTCACCAGAGCATGGTGCAACCATCAAGTCCATCACCCTCAGTCGGTCCCTGATCATTTCACCATGGACAAGGCTTGCAGCACATCGAGGACAGCAGCTCCTGGAGTCTGTTGAGTTTGGCACCACTTGAGTACCATCTCCAAATACAGGCCAAGAGAAGTTGCTGAGCCCTGGCTCAGGGTACATTGCCAGCACTGAGAGCCTTCCAGGGATCTTGAATCCCCAGCCGAACCACCACTCAGAAATTACACCTTCCCAACTCAAACCTATCACAAACCTATCAGATTCCTTTCATACTCTAGGTTCAGTGACCTCTAAGACATCTTCTGGGTAGCCAGAACAGGGGACAGACACTGTGCATTTCAGACATTTGCCAGAAGGGGTGATTTCAGGGAGTCCACCTTTGTCCAAACCTCTTTCATCTCTTCCTCGGGGGAGATGGTGACTTTAACTAATTTTTTCTTTCAAATAGGAAACTGAGTGTCTGAATAGGCAGAGGTAGGCAGATCAATTTTCTCCAGAAGAAAAATGCCCCTGGGTGGATGACCAACTCTGCTGTGAGAAGGTTTCCTTTGGAATCTCAAGTGTCTGCACATGGCAACTGAGACGGGGGTAATGAGAAGTGAAGACTGATCCTGGTGAGAGCAACAATACAGGCAGGGATGCAATCATGCTTGTGGCTATGGTGACTGAAGCACAGCAACAAGACTCTTCTGTGGGGATGTCCCAGGACTGCAAGCCTCCCATCTCCCCTTGCTTTCCACAACTCAGGAGAGGGGAAAGCAGCAGAAGAGCTGGGACTGCTGCCAAGGACAGCAAAAAAGAAACCAACGTAATCAAACAAGTCCTGATCCAGTTTGGTGCAGCTCCTGCAAGCAGCCTGTATTCCACTCTGCTGTTTGTCAGCGAGACACAACTGACTGTAGGTCTCTATGGCAAGAAACAACTGCACAGCTTCCCAGACCTCCTCTCACCACCACTGTGTTCACTCTAAGTGCCCTTCACTTCAGCCTTGAGGTTGGAGAGCAAAATGAGGTTGGCTTGCAGCAAAGGAGACAAAACTGGTGCAGCCAGAAGAGGTGAATGCATCACAGGTACTGTTGTGAACTAAACAAAGCACCTCCCAACAGCTCTGCAGGGTGTCACACAGGCACTGAGTCCTGCAGCTGCCCTGCTCTACCGGCAACCCACAGCCTTGGCACTGAACCCTGCAGGGCTCAGACACCGATGGCAGCACTGCCAGCATGGGAGTAGAGAGGGACAGGGACTCACCACAACACAATTCCAAAGTAAATACAGCTCTCTTGCAAGAAAATGCCTGCTCCCAGGTGTGCTACTCTCATTACATGTACTCATCTGGGCTTATTCCCTCTAAAGAACAACATGGCTTTAGGTTGCTTTGAGAAGTGACTCCTGCTCACAACACTGGCATGTCCCTTGTCACAGGCTGCTGCATGCACACTGTTAGCAGGGACCTGTGGCTGGAGACGGCCTTCTAATGCTGACTGCTCAGAAGGACTGCGATTGAAAAGCTGTTTTGCATCAAAATATACTGAAAGCAAAATTACCCAGGCTAAAACCTTACTTATCACAAGAACTGTCAGCTGGCAAATGGTGACAAGCCCATTTCTCTGCTAACTCAGAGACCAAGTAGTTACAGCAGAAAGTGGTTGTATCACCACTCACTTGGATCTGTTTTAGGCTTTCCTCAGCCTCCCACCTACCAGTACTAACAGCACCCATGTAGAAAGGAGCAGGGAAAGAGCAAGACTTCAGGACCTGCAGATGATCCCTTGGCAAGTCTATTAGTTGGTTAAAAACAGACTTCATCCTACCTTCCCAACTGTCCAGAGGAAGTCCGTACCCTGGCTGTGCCCAGCTCTGTGCTGTACATTATCATTCCCTATAGCCAGATTGAGGGATGGCCACTGCTTCAGTGCATCATCTCACGTCTGGCTATTCACAAGCAAATGCTGCTAGCCTAAATACCAGATTGAGGGGCCCTGGTAACCAGAGACAAGGCAGAGGCAGGGAAGGGGCCAGGCTTCACACAAGAACTACTGAAGTGTGCGGGGAACTCCCTGACTGGGCAGAGGCCAGATACCCTTTCTTTCACAGTGCAAAAACCAGGGAGAGAAAACATCCCAACGGACTCCAAATTTCAAGCAAAATGCAAAGCAAGTCACCATTCGATACACAAGAGCTATGAAAAAAACACTCATCCCTCCTAGACACATTGTGACGCTTTTTCCACATCTCTAAGAGCCAAGGCCCCTTCTCACTGCTACCAAGATCTGTGGTTCCACGAGCAGGCAGCTACACTCAGACACAAGAAAGCATGTAATTTCAGAGCACAAGCATTTCAGCAAAGCCACCAAGTTAGAAGTAATCCCTTCTCTATGCAGAGGTTCACTGTTACTCTCTTCCCCCCTTTGTAGCACTTGACTTTTCCAAACTGCATTTGAAACCCCGCCTGAAATTCATTAGCAGCAGAAACCAAACTAATCAAAACTGTGTCCTACATGGAATGTTGCTGGTAAAGGCTCAGCTTTAAAGAATAAGGAAAGGACTCATGCTCTTGAAATGAAGAACTAAACCATTTCTGAGTTGCTGTGTTGCTCACAGAGCCTCCCCTCCTCCAAGGGAGAACAGACCACTGAAATCATCAGCTTGCCTAAAACTAGCTGCTAAGGAAAACAAACTTTAAATCCTGTATTTGCATTTCTGCCACTTACCAAGTGGAAGCTGCTGTACAAACACTGTGGGAGGGCAAAGGATGAGAGACGAGCACAAACTACAAACTCCTTGGATTCAAGCATAAGAAAGGAGAACATGCAGATACCTACAGCTGGGCAGGAAAGAGGAACAAGGGGTCAGAGAAACAGCACCTGTCAGGGTTGGTCTGGGCATGCCACAGTCCAAGCACCATCAAAGGCTGCTTATTAGAGCAACGTGCTTGGACATCCTTTTGCAGCAGCAGTCTTGAACAGAGCTCAAAAATCCCTTCATTTGCCCTCTGGGCAGTCAGGCACGACAAGTCCAGGAGAGCCTAATTACAGGAGAATATAATTGGATAAAATAGGATTGCACATAATTTCTGCTCTCTTGACGACAGCACGAGGACCCAAAGGGCAAATGTGGCTCGTTGAGCTGGAGCTGTCATGAAGGACGCGTGCTTGCCCTTCTTTTCTCTAACTGCTGCCACTGCCAGGCAACACCTAGGGGTGTCCATTAGAAACAGGGTGACACACCTGATGAATCACAAGCAGCTACAATAACCCCTACTTCAGAGCAACTCAGAGATTCCACAAGAGCAGCCTGTGCTAGTTTCACCATGTATCTATGTACAGACACACACGTACATATATATGACACACGTATATATTTATACGTATATGTATGTATAAAATTACACCTAGGTAACTGGGAAGCAAGTGTCAGATTTACTCCCCTCAAAGCTCCACATTCTCTCATGACTTTGTATCTCTGGGTAGATTCTGCACTGGTTCTTCTCCCCCTATTTTTCTGTCTCACCATAGGGATTTTCTCAACATTTAAAAGCTCCCATAGGGATTTTCTCAACATTTAAAAGCTCCCAAGTCCGGAGGACATGGGGCCAAGTTTGCTCCCAGTAAAATCAGCAACTTCAATGTTTGCCTTTGCTGCACACCAGCCTCTTCACATTCGAGGCACTGCCCTTTTTTTCAGCAGCTTTGTGCACCCATGAACCAAAAGCCTCATGTTACCAGCCAGATTCAAGATCAAGCCACAGCGAGATGTGAGTCACCAAAGCTGGCAACTTGCACAACAGCAACCAATTACCCCATTCAGAGACTAATGTCACATCCAGAGGTTTTTTGCATGCTTTGCTTTTACATCTGCCCCTACAGTCGCATCATCACGCTGTACAAACACCCCACTATAATAGCACCCCACAGGCAGGTGAGGACAGACTGCACTGTGGTGGGTGCCTCCCCTCTGCCCTGCACTGGCTCCCTTTTAATGAGGCTCTCCGTGCTCAGCTGGGGATTGCAAAACCTCCAGTATGCCCTTGGGCCTGCATGGGAAAGCATGGATGCTTTCTCTGAAGTCTTCAGTTCACATCCTTTCCCTTGTGACAAGCTGAGCCAAACCCTGCTTAACTGCTCCACGGTGTTGGGATCTCTCTGCACTACACTGTGTGTGCTTGTGCCTTGGGAGATGTGGAGCTAAAGTGGATCCAGACACCCAGCACATTTGCTTGGTCTCCCTTCTCCAGGGGAGCTGACAATGCTGGAAACAGCTCCCCAGTTTAAGAGTATGCCAAGATGTACAGGGTGCAAGGACCTGCGGAGCAGCCAGAGGAGCCTTGTCAGAGGCAGCGGGTGCTTTGGAGAACACTGTCCATATGTCCAGGGCTTTGATATGCAGATTGAGCCATTGTGAGCTTCAGTCCCATCTGTACACCGAGGGGAGCTTCATGTCCAGATTGCTTGAACAGATCTATTTAACTCCCATGACTAAAGGGAATTCCAGCCCCCAGGAGGATCTGAGCAACCAGATGGATGCCAGCACACAAAAATTCACAAAATCTGTCACCCCGCGCAGCTTCTATCCCAAGATCAGAGGGGAAAAAAGCACCCAAACTCAACATTCTTCACACACGCACAAGACTGGGCCCAGCTGAGGGGAGATCTCTGCTGGCATCAGATCTCACAACACATTCCCCTTGCACCTCAGCTGTAAAGTGAGTTGGGAAATCCCTACATCTGCTGGGAGGAAATGCTGTTTTCCTGCCGTGACTGACTGGCTCCCAGTGTCGTGATCCTGCAGGAGACTTGAATCCACCTGATGGGAGCCCCAGTCTTTCAGACAACTGTCAATCTATGCTCATGGCAGCCAAGGACACCAAGGAATTTTTGCACAGAGGTGCTATGGCAATCAAGGCTGAAGGCAGTTTCAGCATGTCAAGCATCACCCCCTGCATACATCCAGTGGCAGAACATGCTGGCACTCCTCGGGTCAGGAGCAAATACCCTACATCCCAAAAGATGCTACACACTGTCAGGCTCCCTGAGCCTATTCTTCCTACTGTGTCCTCCACCGAAGGCGAGAATTTGGCCAGCAGAGTAGGAGGGAGAAGCACCCCCGACAGATCAAGGCTTTACCCCCTGCACATGTCACAAACACACCACAGACTTCATACTGCACTAAAGCAGAGCCTGAGGTGCTGGGACAGGTGCTCAAAAGCATCTCAACCCGAGAACCTCTCACCTCCAACTGCAAATTGTGCTTGGATTTAGCACATGACAAAACCGAATTAATTCACTGCTGCTGCCCTGTAACACTGAGGGACAAATGAGTCTCACACCTATGTTGTGTAACTAGAAAGGAGCACTGAATGCAGATGCTAACGACTATTTAGCTTTTACCTCCTGCCACAAAGCTTGCCAGGGCTACAGGCACTGCTGTGCTGCCCATTTGACAATACAGTTATTGCTGAAACACAGGAGAAAATAACTTGGGCACCAGTAGAGCCAGCAGTGATTTACTGGAGAATTCATAACGCAGAACAGTTTCCAAATTACTAATTTTGCAAGACAGAAAAATCTGGTCTGTAGCAGATCAGATTTAAGCAGTCAGAACTTCTCGTTGGTGCAAGAGAGCTATCTCCAAGGCAAAGCAGAAACTTACTAATGCATGAATACACTTTGATAGGAAAGTAAACACTAGATGCTTATTAACCTTGCAAGAAGATTTCTCCAGCAAAAACCCTGCAGGAAGGAGAAGGGAGAGATTTCACGCATTAACCTTGCATGAACTCTGCCAGAGGATCGATTTTCCAACCTCAAGGCTCATTCTCCCAACTGCTTTAGGCTGTGCATGAAAAAAGACACCCCTGAAATGGGATAGCAAATCAGACTAGATGTCTGTCTAGGGGCATGACTTTACAGGCATAACTGAGGAAGGAGAGAGAGAAAGAGAGATGAGACAGCTGCTGCCAGACAATGCTGAAGCCAGACAACAGTGGCTTCCCCTAAAACAGCACAGTAAATATTCCTTCCCTGTGCCTCTTGGATCTCCCTTCATCATCCTGAGAGCTTGCACCAATAACCAGATGAAAACTGTTATTTGGGAACGTTGTGCAGACTATCTCCAGAAAAGCAAAGCCAATCTCTGCACAGAGGTGGAGAGAGAATTGGGTGTGTTAAGTCCCAGAGACTTTATTATAAACCACAGCAAAATCTCATTTGCTCCAAGGTGCTGGGGGGAAAAATCATGTTCTGACCTGTGCAGAACTGCTGGCAGCATTACAGCACAGCGACCTATGTCTCTGTTTACAATAAGTATGTTACAGTAAGGACACATCAAATGCCTCTTTTTCCACTTTGATGCTAAGTTCTACTCTGCCCTTCTCCAAGAACACTTCCAGAACAGGGAATCATAGCACCCTTTCAGTAAAATTACTTCTCAAACTTTGCCAAACAGCCTGCTATCGAAAAATCACACTTTTAGGTTGCAGCCATCAGAATCCTTTCTAGCTTCCCACAGATCAACATTCACAATCCGTCTTTTCTCACCAAAGGCTAAGAAAAAAGAAACGTCAATAATTTATCACCTGCAGGGGACATTTTTTTCCTCAGAACTATCGTCTGTGAAATTATATCTGGTACAGAATCAGAAACAAAAACACAGCAGAAAACAAGGTACCAGCAGGTCTCTGTTCTGAAACTTTTGGGGAGAAGTCAGAGGTAATAACATTTGTGGAAGGCAGCTTATTTATCATACTCTGGATTTCTGCTGTCAAATCTAAGATTAGATCCATCTCTGGAAGCTGGGAGCACTGTGCCAGCAGGTCTCAGTCACTCGGGGAGCAGGAACCCAGCAAACTTTGGAGCAGTCCAGGAGAGCAGACAGACCCCTCTTGTGCTGTCCGCAACATTTGACAGAAGTCTTGGCAGGCTGAGAAGTACCACCTGCCCTGTGTGTACATCCAGCGACTTCTAGCTGCAGGTAAATTGTGCCCACTGAAATGATCATGTAATAACTCTAATGAAGAGAAAGAGGGACAGGCACTGCTCTACTACCAACAGCACAACCCTGGGATTCAGAGGGACCATGCAAAGATGCCCACAGTCCACAGGGCTCTGTCCGAGTGCACAAAAGCCACACACAAAGCACTCTGATTCATGCTGGATGCACGCAGACATGCACAAGCAACCGAGTGAAAAGCCTTTTTTACATTGTTTCCAAACAATATCAGTACAGCTAACACGTCAGCCAGGGCGCCGGACACTTGGTACTTACAAGAGGATTTGCTGTGTCCGTCTGCTGCCGGAGTCGGATGGTGTGAATGTGACTCCGAGGGAAGGTGCATGGAGATGTGCAGAGAGGCTCTCCTGCAGCGGGGCGAGAGCGATGGGAAGAAGGGCCCCAGCCCCTCTTTGGGCCCCAGAGCAGCAACACTTGCTCACGGGATGGAGCGCAAAAAGGCTGGCATTCCTACAGCGGCAAGGACAATGGGGAGGGATGAGGAGGCACTGCCATAATCAAATGCAGGCCAGCTGGCCCTCCCCCAGGAAGGGCAGGCACCTCCTTCACTTGCCAAAGGCTTTGTTTTCTAAGCCACAAAGAACAAAGTGGCTGAGGAGGAGAGCAGAGGAGAACCCGCTGTGGGGGCAGATCCACCCATGAGCACAGGTAACACACTCCTGGAGATAAAAACACTGATGGAGAGGGGTCGGGCATCATTCTGCCCACTCCAAGCAGAGCAGAGAAGCAGCAGCTCCTTGTGTGCAGCAGAGAAAAGACAGATGATTGAGGAACAAGAATCAGCATAGGCTGATGGTCAGGGGTCCTCTGAAGGAAAAGATCCGAGGGTGGCAGACAGAGAATACCACTGAAAGAATGGCTTGTGGAAGAGAGCCCCAAGAAATCCTACTATTGAAAACCCTACCATTTCTCAACCCACCTCTCTCCACCCATCCTGAGCAGGACTCTGAACAGCTTCCCTTAGAGAGCAAACACAAAGCAAGGGCTCAAGCTGCAAGAGGCTTCCACGCCATGGCAGGGTAATGATCATACTTTCCCTGAGCACCAACAAGGCATCACCTTGCACAACATCCTGACAAGCAGGAAAAAGCCCCTGGGGCTGCCTCAGACCCTCCTGTAATGATACAGGCAGTTCAGCTCTGGGGACTGCATCAACACACAGCCACTGGGTATGCAGGTGCTGAGCTGGTGCAATGGGACCCTGCCCTTTCTGGTTGGGTCAGTGCTCTCTTCCAGACTGACTTTTGCAAGGAACATGCACCTTTGTTCCCAACCTTCTGCAGGACTGGCTGTCATCCCAGGGCTGGTAGAGACTGTGCTGTGTGCTCTGGCTCACTGGCCATGCTACTGCAAGGTGCTCAGTCCCGACAGGGCACACAGCTCTCACATGGGCCATTTCAAACCTGCAGTCCAGGTAACCTGCACTTCATTTACGGTAAAGTCAAGAGTGTAGGATATAAAAGTGTTCTGGGAAATAATTCGCCTGGAGAAAGCTTGAGAAATGAAAAAATATGAAGACTAATGAGACAAGCAAGGAGAGGAAGACTTGCTGTGGCTGCTCCTGGACTTGATGGAGCACCTACAGCAGTGTTACTGTGAAGCCAGGATAGACAGCAGGAGAAATGGGTACTGGGGACTGTCCTTGCAGAACAGAGCAGATACTGGTGCTTTTGGTACATCATACACACCCTTGCTTGTTCAGCTTCCCAGTTCTTCCCCAAAGCACTGCGTGGTGCCAGATCCCAACACAGTCTTGGAACTGAGTAAACAAGGGACAGCGGCCAGACCAGGCTTGAAGCCACAGGGAGATGGCAGGTCCTCGAATATGCCCACACTGAATTTGTGGTACTGAAAAACAATCCTCCAGCCCACAGTCAGAGGTGGGGGAAGGCAACTTCCTTCCCTGCTCCTCCTGCCTCAGCCCAGCCATCATCCAGCCCCAGTGAGGCACCAAGGGCTCCTGCCGCAAAGGAAGCGGGGACAAATGGAAACATCTAGCTTGGCACCAGTAGTGGCTTTGGGGAGGGAACCCTGCCAGCCCATGTGCAAGCTCCAAGTGGTCTGGCCCAGCTCAGCCCGTCTCATCGCAGGGAGCTCTGACAGGCCTTCAGGAATGCCAAGCAGTGAAAAAACACAGTACAGCATCTTGATGGGCCATATGGGGTTATGCTGTCCTGTCCCACGGCCTGTCTGGCAGCCACAGGCAGCACCCCACAAAACACTTGCCCACCACATGCAGGAGGGCCAGCACAATGGAGTGTCCCATTCCCAGTAGGCAGCGAGGTACGTGAGGGATGAATACCATGACCCCCGTGGTGGGAGCTCCACTCCTTTGGCACATGCTGAGATGTTTGGAGATCTGAGCTTGCCAGCTCATTAGCATAGTGTACATTGCTTACGCATCCTTGGGCTTCTTCCCCAAATCCTGGGGTTTGGCACACTGCAGGCTCCTTACAAGAAGGAAAATCAAGGGCATTGCTTGTTGTAGACTCCTGCTGTTGATATCCCCTCAAATATTAGAGAAGAGAGAAGGGAGTCAGGCAGGCACTCACAAGATCACTGCAAGGTCAAAAGCAGCTCAGTATCAGAAGAGAGTGAAATCAGTTTAGATAAAATCTTCTGCTTATCTCCCACCTCCCAGACCATGCCATTGACTTTGCTTTGGGAAGGCAGAAAGCATTCTGGAGATCAAGATCAAAATCACAGGCACTGAAAGAACTTTCACGCTGTGCAGCAATTTCTGCACCAGTCCTGCAGCTGCAGGATGGTATCCCCCTACACTCCTGGTTTCAGTTGGCCACTGATTCACAATACACACATGGTATATTTACACCACCAGCATTGTTTATAGTGCTACTGAAACCAGTGAGATCAAAATCCTCCTCCCTCCCTGAACCAGCTGCCTCTCCTCCACACCAAAGCAGTCTGGGGCTGTGCAGCATGAAAGCCACAACCAAGAGGATGATGCTGCTGTCAAGGACTGCATCCTGCAGTTTTCATCCACCAAAAAGAAGCTGCCATGCCCTCAGAAAAAAAATGGGCCATTGTTGGGGTCTATGTAGCACTTGTGCCCCTAGAAATGACCCCAGCTTTGAAAGGCTTTGAAGCTGTGGAGGAACACGCTAGTGTCATGTCCAACTACCCTGGTAGTCCAAGAGCATCACTGCAATGTAGTTTCCATTCCTGAACACAGCATGGAGCAGCCTGGAGAAGAGAAGGCTTCAGGGACACCTTAGACCACCTTCCAGTACCTAAAGAGACTCCAGGAGAGCTGGAGAGGGACTTTTGCAAAGGCACGCCGTGCCAAGACAAGGGCAAATGGCTTCAAACTGACAGAGGGCAGGATTAGATTGGATATTAAGAAGAAATTCTTCCCTGTGAGGGTGGTGAGGCCCTGGCACTGGTTGTCCAGAAAAGCTGTGGCTGCCCCATCTCTGGAAGTGTTCAAAGCCAGGCTGGATGGGGCCCTAGCAACCTGATCTAGTGGGTGGCATCCCTGCCTGTGGCAGGGCAGTTGGAACCAGATGATTCTTTTAAGATTCCTTCCAGCCCAAACTATTGTATGGTTCTATGATCACATGCTACAGTCCACATCTGTGCTCCAGAGACTTCCAGTTCTGCCTGGAAGGATTCACATAGGATCATAGAATTGCCAATATGCCAAGCAAGGCCTGGTGCTTTTGTGTGCCTCAGTTTACCAGAAGAAACATGGTAAAAGCCACCCTTCCCAAGATCCTTCCCAGGATTCCTCATGATAGGAAGGGGTGCTCAGGTACCAGAGCAGCCCCTGAACATCTGTGTTCAGTGAGGAAGCAGAGCACAGGTTCTTGCCATTCTCCTATGGCACAGGAGCCACTTTTCTCTTCATTGGGGTGAAAAAAAAAATTACACATTCCCAGAGCAAGAGGGTCCCCCACCCACACAGAAAACTGCAAGAGATGAGCCAGAGCAGACCTGCAGAGCATCACCAAACGCAATCTTCTTTGCCCTGACAACAGTGTTCTGGGCTGCCTTCTCCACTTTTCTGCCTCACTCAGGATGCTTCTCCATGTTTTCATGCTTAGCTGAATTTCCTCCCTCCTCCCCTGAGCACTTCTGGCTGCCAAGGCAACTCAGAGACAGCAACTAAGTGGCACCTACATCTGGTACAGCTTAACTTTTAGTGTCTATTCTTTCTGGAATTTAAGAACTTCAATACCCAATGTTTGTACAAGTGTGGAATAAATGGAGCACAGGCACCCGAGCCTTCTGTGCTTGCCAAAGCTGTATTTTAAAATGCACTTAGAAAATTCTACTCCTTATTCATCTGCAACTTTAGAAATTAAAGAACACCAAATCCAACTCCAGCTCTGCTAAATGGGAACAATTGCACTAAACCACACGGGTGAGAAGGTCAGGCACTCAGCACAGGTACCACACACATCCTCTCCTACCATTTCCCAGATCCCTGAGGCGATGCAGTCATCCCTTGTTCTCTCAGCCACACTTCCCAACACTCCATTCTGGTGTTCCATTTCCTCATGCAGGCCTCCACAAGGGAGGAGCTGGGCTGTATTTAGGACTGAAGAGCAGGGTGCTACGCCTGATGGCTGGATTTGCCAGTGTGTAAGGATATAGCAGGAAAATACAGGCAGCCTACCCTGGCAGGGTGGCCAAGACTGGACACAAGCAGCCCATCTCTTGGCCATCGTCATCAGAGCCAGCACTGCCATAATCCTTCTCACCACTGTGGCCATGAAAGGGGTTAAAAAGCTCCACCTCAGACAGCAGAAAATCTCTATGCCTAACAGATGTGGACATTTTCTGGAACACACACACACACCCCTTCTCCCACATACTGACTTGAAAAAAACCACTGCAGACGCATGAGCACGAGGGGACTTCTGCATGTTACAGATCCAGCTCCCTGTTGGAGCAAACACTACGTTTCACACCTTTCATAAACAACCCAGCACTGTACTGACTGCGAGCAGGCTTTTCACATCCTCCTCTGTGCAGCAGATGCCTCGTCTTACCTTGTCAAAGAATTCATACAGTCTGACTGTTTCACAGATTCGGTGCCTGGTTTCATCCAGTTGGGTGCAGAACTCTTCCAGCTGATCTTTGTAGGTCTGCAGCTTTACACTGTAAGAATGCACATCCACAGAGGAAAAGTCTTCCCATTGATTCATCTTCTTTAATGCTTCCTGTCCCCTTTTGCAATATTCCTGAAAACAAAATGGGATTGCTTATGAGGATAGACACCTGGCATCAACAGTAAGGAGTCTTCAAGGTCATTAACAGCTACGGTTAATTAGGCTGGTTTTTAAGGTTCAAATCACATAACCAGGGATGTCTTTGTTTACAGTACAATTCCGGAGCCCTGATCTCTTATGATTCACACTCGTCAGACAGCAGCTTGTAAAGGCCTACAGAGTAAGACCATGGGTCAATTAGGATTGAAAAAAGGCAGTGTTACAAGCACATCAAGGGAGTAACAAAAAAATCCATCTTCCATCCCAGTAGTTATTTTCCCCGAAGACTGGCAAATGCCATCTACTAAATGTTGAGCTGGTGGCTTTGTCTACAAGAGGACAGCAGGGATGCTAAGTAGTGTGAAAGAATGACACTCACTTTGGTGATGAACCGTCTTAGCATCATGGGTTTGGCTGAGCACATACAAGACACACATGCTACCAACTCAGACGCTGGAGAATATATTTTTCCAATCCAACAACACTTACACTTGCAACAAGATCAAACTCCTTGAAATGCTTCTGTGCTTGAAGCAGCATCTCCAAAGAATCATCCAGGTTGATAGTTTCCTTTAGCCGTTTTCTGCCCACATTCTCAATCCAGCTGCTGACCTAGGAGAAAAAGAATAAACCCCGCTTATTAATCACCCTGTGCTACTCACCAACGTAGGCCTTTATGTGGAAAGAGCAAGGAACTGCTCTCATAACACTGGTCATCTCATTACTGGAAAGAATGTGTGTAGACTTCTCCCCCCCATCCTGGCATTTCAGTCTGAGCCTCCTGCTAGGAGTTTTTCCACTTCAGAGCTATTGCAAAGCTCTGCTATTGCTCACTAGCCTTAGGCATAAACAGGGCAAGCAGCTGGCTGGACTCTGTTTTTGGTGAGCCATGGTCTAACATAAGCTCTGCAATCTGCAGACCGGCCTGACATTCCCATTATTGTTACCCCCAACTGGTATCAAATCTCCTTGCTGCCAGATTTCCTACATCACTTCCCTTTTCTGACTGGCAGGACATGAACTATGCTACTCTGAAGGTACTGATGGACCCTCTCCATCTGCAAAGTTTCAGGGTTCTCTGGGACTCTTACCTACTGGTTTTCTGAAGGCAGCTCTCCACAAAGCCAAGCAGCAACTGCAGGTTCCTCGAAGGAGCCTGGCCACTGCTGCAGTTATCAGCCCATATCCTCAAACAGGGGTAGAGGACTGACTAACAAGAGCATCCTGAAAGCAAAGCAGTCACAGGAGGCCAGGCAGGTTAGCACCGCCATCATCAGCACATTTTAAAAACCGGCTGGTAAACTTGTCTGTAATGCTCCAGGCATAGGTGCACCTGAGGGAAGGGACAGACTGTTTCCTAACGCCTACGTGTCCTGTTTTCCTGTATCATCACCTAAATCCATATTCCAACTCAACCCCATAGTCAAGGACAAACTCCTAGTTTTGTGGACTGTGAGGAGGTCTGTACTCATGGAACAAGCCCACTACCAAGAGGATGAGATGGGGGTGGGTTCCCAGTACTGCAGAGGGGCACACTGCTGCTACCCAGAGCTCCTAGACAGGCTGAATAGCAGGAGCAGCTGCTGCCATCACTGGTGATCTGCAAGCAAAGTAAACTGGGAGCAGTCAGGGTCATCCAATTCAACAAAAAAAATTAAGTTCAGCTTACAGCAGGGATAGGTTGCAGAGTCTGCTTTTGTGCCCTTTTTCATTTCTGTTTGATATTAGGAACCTGAGTGTTTAAGAAAGTCTCTACCAGGTTCTTGCATCACACTTCTTGTCCTGCACACACTGCATGGTGCCCAAGTGTCTACCTCCAAGTGGGAAGTCATTAAAACTCCCAGATCCACTTCGGCCTGTGAAAAAAACAGGTAGGCTACAGCCTCCTTTGCAAATCCAGTTCCCACCAGAGGAGAGGAGCCCAGAATTCCAGAAGAGCAATGGTGAAACTGGTCCTAATACTGATTTTTAAGGACACATAAAACTTCTCATTGTTGATGAGTTGAGGAGACTGTGTGACTCCATAATCTAAAGGTTGAGTTCAGCCTTAGGGATTTGCCACACAGAACATCTGGGATCTGCAACACTGAAACGACAGATCATCTCTTTTAGGATGCTCAGACCTGAGCTGCTTTATGACTTTTTGAGGTTCTCTATCAACATGGCTACAGGTTTTGGAAGTCTTTCTGAAAGCCAGTGCCTGTTTGCTTCAGTTATCCCATGACTGTAAAGAATTTCAACAAGCACCACATGAAGAGAAGCTGAAGGTCCCACAGGAGTGCAGAGGGTGGGAGGTTGAGCATGGCTCCTGGGCTAAGAACAAGAGGCCATTCCCTGCCTGGAGACTGTACAGAGGGCTGCCCCCAAAGGCAAACCGAGTGTGCCTGGTGTGGCACCCAGAGGAGAAAGAGTGTGCCTGGACTTACCAGGTATCAGGGACCTCAGCACAGCACAGGAACCTAAACAACAGAGTGCACAGCTGGGATGGGCAGCCAGTATGCGGCAGGGATATTCAGCAGCAGGGATATTCAGCAGCAGGATGTCGGCAAACCCTGCAGGAGCTACAGCCCAGAGGGGAAATGCAGACTTATCATCAACTTGTTGTCACCGCTCTGCTGCTTCTCAAGGTGAAGCATGAAGAACAGCTCATCAACAGTCTCACTGGGAGGGTCAAAAAAGACACCCAAACTCCAAGTGTACGTCTTACCTATGAGCCACTTCAAAGATGTGGGTCTTGACTGATCCACACCTAGAGAGCAGCCAGGAGACTTTTACCTAGCTTCAAGAGATACCAGGCAAATAAGTGGCTTGGTTCTCAGCACATCTGAAATTCTATCTCAAATTCTTATGTACAGTTGCTCTTTTCAAGGATCTGCAAATATCACTGTACACCTTCACAGACGGGATGAACAGGCCCAGTACCTGTTGTGGGACAGTCAGAGGGTGGCAGTCACTGGAACTGAGAGGCAGGCCTTACCTCCTTAAAACACTCTTCCACTTTCTCAAACTCCATCACCAGCTCCAGCTCCTGGATGCGCTTGTTTGACAGCATCACCAGTCGGTGAACGCCCTCATCAACCTGATTATAAAGCACGCCAGCAGCATCGAGGGCATCTCTGCAACGGGACAAAAGTCTGGTCAAGGGTTTTGCATCAGGTCCTTCCCCCAACACTTCATGCAAACATGACCTGGTCAACAGCAGCACTCCAGTCATCCTCCCCATGGGACCCACACTGGCCATCTCCATATGGAGAACAGGAGAGAATATTGCTGCTCCCTCCACATCAGCATGATTCGCCACTCCGATCCCAATGCAGACAACCTGGCAGCAGGGACAAGAGCATCTCCTCCCAGCCAGGCTCCTTGCAAAATTTACCATATTGTCACACTTTCAGCTTTTCGTAAACACAGACTGTTGCATCAATGGGCTTTCACAAACAACAGGGTCAAGCAGTCTCAGCGTCTAAAGCCACCATTTGAATTTAATTAAAATAAGTAAATAAGCAATCACTAGTAAGCAAATCTCTCCTGAGTGACAACAATATGAAGTACCCAAAGCCCACACTCTCAGTACTTCCACCAGCCAAACAAAAATGCAAAGCATACAGCAGCCCAGCACCAGGAGAAATAAGATTTTACAATGTTGTGCTGGAGAGATTCACAGACTGAGCTCCCTGTCTTCCACAGGCAGCTGTGCCAACCAAAGCCCAGCAGGCAACACCAGCAGCACTCTCCCTGCCAACCTGCCCACAGTGTACAGGCTGGGATGGAGGGGTTTGGGATGGAGCCCAGGGCCCTTGGAAGCTGGAGCCAGGATCTCAGCACATCCTGGTAAGATGATGACTGTTAGCAAGTTCCTTTTAGATGTGTGCAACACCTCTCCAGTGCAGATTTGGGTGAATTAAAGATGGGATCCAGGAGACAGAAGAGCTTATTCTTCTTGTATACCTTCTGCTTCTATATTTCCACTCCTTTTACTATTATGGGCTCAAGAGACAGCTACAAGAAAACACTACTGCCTCCTTCAGCTGTGCTCTACACTGGGACGTTCAGCTGCCTGGTCATTTCCTGTCCTCACCCTAAACCAGCTTTCGTTTTGCAATTGTTGTACAACCTTCTGACTTATGAGAGCACGGCTTTTTTATCATATTATCAAGATTATCTAAAGCCTTGCAAAATAGGTAGCTAATATTGCTAATGGAAATTAATTCAAAGCAATTCAGCATACACATTTATTTCTGTCTGGAGTTACAGGCAATCTTGAGCCTATGAAATGCAACTGAATATGAACATTTAGTAGCAGCCATCCTGTAGTTTTCACATAGTATTTAATTGACACGAGGTAGCGCAATAGGTCTGGACAAGTAGCTCTGCATAGCAGAAATCCACACTGTTTTTCCATTCAGAATTCCACCCACTGTGCAACAGCCAACTTCTCAAACCTCAGGCTCTTATATACTTTTGTTTTTCCTCTTTGAAATGCCATTAGACTGAATGAATTTCTTCAACGTGCAGCCAAAAATACCCGAATAGTTTCTGGACTAAGATAAATGCTACTGCAGTGCAGAGCAGACAGGTTCTCTACAGAGACTCTGCAGGCTTCAATGGAAAGATCCAAGCTGTAACGCTGCTCCCGTTTCCCAAAACCACCATAAACAAACCGTGATGATATGAGCCTTCTGTTTTGCAATCCTTTCCTACGGACAGACCCAGATCTAACCCAGGAGACTCACAGCAGCAGAGCCATAATCACTGTCCAAGCTAAGCTCTGGAAAGTGTGTTTAACAGAGCAGGTTGTGGAGGCCAGTTCCCGTCAGCAGCAGTGACACAGCTAGGACAGCTAATGAGAAACAGTTTGGACCATGGCTGGAAGTTAAATTTGGCAACACCATTAATGCTGTTCAGTTTTGTGCAGCAGAGCGAATCTGTCAGGTCCCATTTTCTGAGTAAGTCTCCAGCATACTGATGGCCAGACAGGCAGACACCCTTTGGCCTTACTCCCACAAGGCTGCATGCCCTGCTGGCATGAATGCTCTCATCCACTCAGGAAAACACATGGATACAGCAAACACTATTTCTCCCACTGGCACAGACAAGCAGGCACCTATAACTTCAGGCATTCCATGCTACTATATGCAAACATTTGCAATTATCTTCTCATGAGGCATAATATTTTTCCAACCTTTCTCTGAGCTTCCATGGAAATCACTTTGGTGTTGACGCTACTTCTTTGATGGCACTCGTCAGCAAGCTAGATTGACCTGCTAGACCTTTCTGTAATGGGAGTCCTTACGTCCACCCAAGCCAGTGACAAAGCAAGCATGCATGGCTTCAGCACTTAACGTGGTGTCGCCGGATGGCAACCTGATGGCACGGGGACTTGAGACAAGAGTTCCAGCTCTAGCATTGGCAGACCTAGCACAGAGTGTGACCTGATTAGGGGATGGGAGCCAGGGAGTCCCACTCTGTCCCCTTCCATACCTGATGGAGGAAACAACCCCCCAGTTGCCTCAAATCTGAGTAGTTTTCCTTGACAGGAGTCAGTAGCAACCTGGGCTGCAAGGCTCTGACAAATACTGCAGATTCTCACAGAGCAGAGAGTACATTTTCCAAAGTCACAAAACACAGGCTTCCCTGAAGACCACACTGCAACTATGGGGGGTGGGGGGGATCACCCTCAAGGTAGAGAGATAGGAAGTGATTATTAAAAAAAACCCCAAACCAACAAAAAACACATTACAAGTATTTTTTTATAATCAGAAATAGGCCTACCACAAGGTCACTGTGTGAAGAGGCTAATTCACTGTGCCACTGTGGAAAAGACAAGTCTCTTGCAGCACACTTGAGACCAGTGTTGGCCTTATGACAAGCAAACCCCTCCAAGGAGATCAGGTTCAAAACTACAGTAATAAAATACTCCCACTGGCCCACCCACCAAACCCTGAGGAGCCCATTTCAGGAGAAGGGGCTCGACTGAAACTTCTTGGTGCTGAACTGAAGGACTGAGAAAAATCCATCCCAAACAGCACTCTTCTAGCCCCACATGCTCCTTCCACAGAAGGAATTATCCAGCCTCTGAAGATCTCAATAGGACCAAGCCTTATGTGCATTTGCAGAAGCTGCAAGGGAGCTCCAGTTTAGAAGTGAGCACTCAGCCCTTTGCCCCATTAGATGCAATCGTGTCTTGATAAATCATGTGCCAGCTACAGATCTACAGAATCTATACATCTATGCACACACAGTCATCTTCTCTTTATCTCAGCTGATTAAATGGCTGACATCCTGTTACTGAACACACACACAGAGAAAACCCCTGCTTTACTGATCCAAAGGTAGCTCAAACTTATCCAGAGGTACCTCAAACTTACCGGAAGTCAGTCTAGGATGCATTTGGGAGTTCATGCTATAAGCAGGGACTAGATTGAATTCATTTCAGAAGAAGGCTGGAAATTAGCTCTTGCTTTTATCTGTAAGATGGGCTATTTAGGGTTATATAAGCCAAAATCCCTTACTCTTGTCATATAACTGATTTTGTTCTCTGTGAATGTGTGCAGAAGGCTATTGATATCCTTATCAGGCACAATCCAACACTCTTAGGGTGTCCCTTCTCATTGTCCTGCCAATGGTTTCCCAAGTGACTGCAAACAATACGCACAAGAAAATGTTTCCAAACAACTCCTCCGGGCTCAGAGCCCCCAAGCAACTTCAGGTGTGGCCTTACACCATTCCTCCTCCTCTGTGAGTTCTTCCAGCAATCCAGCACCTCAGCCCTTTGTTTCAAGGACCAGTTAGGCTTTTTTCACACGTTCTGCCTCGCTTGGCAGGCATTCATTAAAACCTCAACATCTAGTTGTTGGTCTTCTGTTGCATCTCCAAGGTAACTCCATTGACATGTTGTCAGCCCCTGACAGTTCACTTTTACCAGCCCGACAGGCCCTCTGACTAACATCCATCTTCTCCTCCCGTACACAGAGGAAAATATAAGCCTTTCCATGCTGTAGTATAAAGTACGTAGGCAAACTGAGCCAAACAAAGAAATAGTTCATGGTCCATGGGAAAGTTTGGTTTTTCGATTCACTTGGGCACTTCCAGCATTCACAGACAGTATCCACTGGGCATTAAGCATGTTCTCCCAAACTTTGTTCCTCTGTTTATCTATTTACACACACACATTTGCTGATCTAGATCTTAAAAACTTCCTAAATGATTTCCAGTATACTAGTAAACTCCACGATACCCTGCAATGGGGCATTTTATGGGGAAAATGATACTTTGCACAAATACCCATTTATTTTTCAGAGTCAGACTCAGAAGCTTTTCATTCCTGTCCTTCGTTGTCTTCAATGCAGCTTGGAGTAAACAAACCAAATATTGAAAATTTGGTTGAAGAAGAAGTGACTTCCATCCAGCCACACAAAGGAAACACCTGGTTGTTAAGGACTTTAAAGATATTTTAATAGCGGCCTGTGCAACTCTGAGGACAAAAGGCAGAGTTGTTTGAAGTCAGTGGAAAGTCTCGCCTAAGCTCAGATATGTGTGGATGCATTGCAATTTCCCTGCACATGGGAGTGTGGTAATAAGAGTCTTTCACTACATTCTTCCATGGTCAAATCATCAAAAGTAATTTTGCAATAGTGCAAAATATAATTTATAGCAAAAAGGAGTAGCTTGATGTCAGTTTATGTTTCCCCAAATCCTGTTTTCATTGGGCAATTATCATTTCAGTGGAAAAGGTTCCAAACATCTTCAGTTTTCTGGAGAAGTGCCAAGCTGTTGTATAATGGTAGGGTAATTTTAAACCTATAATTTAGAAAGACCATTTCTGTCTGAATCCATTCTTCCAAAAAAGCAAGTCTTGGAGAGTTACACGTTAGTTTTCAAAGCAAAATACCTATTTTGTTTTCAAAAGACAAGATGGCCACAGAAGAAGCATCCAGCAGAGTCACAAAAGCAGGTGCTGCATGAGCCATGCCTGCCAGCAAGACACAAACAGGAGAGCACAGAATCATTCCTATTCTGCACCTTCCTGTCTGCCCCTTGAAGAACTGCTCTAACAAACAGCAAGAGCAACAGATCTAAAGAGAGGGCTGAAATCAGACCTCATCCTCTGACCAACCCTGGTCAATTTTAAAATAGCAAGAATTGATGGATGGGAGAAACACCACTCATGGTTGGAAGGAAATATTATGTTTTGGTAGTGTGTTTAATGGGGTTTAGGCAAGTATAATACAGCTAACTTATCCTGGGACAAATCAGATATCCTCAGTTGTTCTGTAATTTAGAAGAAACACAGTCAGATGTTACAACATTAGTCTCATCTAGTCTTCCACTCCTGGTGCTGAACTTCTTTTGTGGATGTCTCTACAGGTTTTAGGAAAAAATTAAAAGGATCTGGCAACTAGGAGGTCTAAAGGACGGATTAGTCCAAGGACATCACCCAGATCATGTGTGCTGATACCTTGGCTATAAATCACTCACACATCCTGAGCAATGCTTCAGGAAGAAATCCTTCCAGCTTTGCAGGAACAGTCCTGTGTGCCTGAGGGATATTTTGCAGGAAGAGAAATGTCATTCTTGGTCATTAGTGCATTTTGGTAGCAATCTACATAAGTGCCATACTTAAAACAAACCTATAAAAGGAAGTCAACCTCAAATGCACAGCCCTGCTCTTCGAGCTGAGCACTTCACATGCAGCTGAGGTTAAAATTCAAACTGGCCATGATGAAGCTAAAGCAGGTATTGCTAAAAAAACTAATTGTTCTCTGCAGCACACAAATAGCCAAGGTGGTTTCAATTAGCTAAAAAAAAGTATTTGAGAAACGGTACACTTTTCAGAACCCTGAAGTGTCCTTACAAAGGCAGAGAGGTCAAACACCAAATTTAGGGTTGCCTGTGGGATGCCTATTCCCATTCAGGATGGGAACAGTGGATCTAGCTGAGATCACACACCTGGCTGAATCCCTCCTCACTAGGTTACCTGACCTGGGAGCAAACCATCCAATTAATAAAATGCACCACAGGCCACAGTTGCCAAGAGAATTCTCCTCTGGAATACAGTTCATTTAAATGTGTTTTTAGCAGAAATACACTCAGAAATCCCTCTAAAAGCCAAAGGATCAATGCACACAGTTAAACAAGTGTCCAAGTGCAGTCCCAAGATGTGACCTTTGTTACCTTCTCCAGCCTAGCTTGCATTCAGTTACAATAAAACTGTGTTGAGACTCTGGTTGATTTTAAATCCCAGTAAGATCCATAAAACTGACTGGAAAAAAAAACATTTTAAGAAATCCCAAACCAACAAGTAGTCTGCTTATGGGGAAAGCTCCCTCTGCAATTGAGCCGGAGATAGGATGTGGAAACACCATTCTGGGAACACCAAGCCTCAAGATGTGGTTTTCTACCAGTTGTAAACAATTTCCACCTCCAAACCTCATCTAATGAACATTAACCTGTTTGTGTTTATACTTTATATCCAGGTCAAATGCACTAGTCTAAGAGCTGTGTTCCAGAAGTTGGGACCATCAAGCTTTCAAGATGCCCTGCTCAAACATAAACACACTGTCATTCAAAGCCACATCCCTATTTCACTGATACATCCTCCTTTTGCCCACTTCCAGTGTTGTGATCCATATAACACCAGGGACTGTGCTAGTAACCAGTCCAGCAAGAGAAGTATCTATCCCAACATAGCTATGTAAAAAATGGTATTTGTAGGATAGTCTGGACTGAGGCACGAATGTCAGGCAGTTCAGCTAACATCCTATACTGGAAACCTTTTGCAATTCTTTCCATAATATTTTTAAACAGATAAAACAGAGTGTGTCATTAATTACCTAATGCCCTGTTGGCATGACAAGCATTGCAAACAAAAACAAGCAAAACTGGAGTCTTCTGGGTAAATTATCACTGAATCCAAGAAGATTTAGGACATAAGACAGCAAAAAAAAAAAGAAGAAAGGGAGCTGAGCTGAATCATCTCATAAGAAGCCTAAAAGGACAATGAAAACTTACCTAGACAGAACTCTGCAATCTTTCACCTCTCTGCAAATGCCACAATTGACGCCACACAGCACTTCACGCACTCAGAATGACAACAGCTCCAGCTCCACTCTCCTTTATGTGCGGAGCAACAAGATTTGTTTAATGCGAGCGTAAGTGCTTTTTACCAGGCTAAAACCACCACGCAAACAGAGGGAACAGGTTAGACTGTAACCAAAATGAATATCAAGCAGCACAGCTTGTGTTTGGGTAGAAATGTCCCCGTGTGCTCCTCCCTCCACCTGACACAAACAAATAAGGCCAGGGAAGAGCACTGCCACCCATGCTCGGCCAAAGGCTTAGTGTTTGCCAGCATCTTCTGTGTCACCAGCAACAGCACAGACGCGTCTCGTGGCACAAAGCTGCCAGCCTTTGAGGCCAGAATTTAAGCACGTTTTTTCATCTCACTTCCAAGGTATACGGAGTGTACATCTTGTCCCAAGATGGAGGTTTTAGGATTAGGTCCACAGGAGGAACATGCAAAGGACCCTGCAGTGACAGGTGCCTCTTGCAGACCCATCAGGAGTGCACACTGTGGCCAGTGGCAGCATGAGAGGCTCCCAGAGAGGTAGGAAGATGAGCAAGCACGCGTTAAAAAACTGCTGTGAGAGGGACACAAGCACTACCATCTTCTGAAGCACCTACAAACACAGAGAGCTACAGCAGACACACATCTCTAAAGCAGAAGGGGGATGGCAGCAGACAATGATGCCTCCAGGAAGGATTTCCCAGCATAGGTTGCCTGGCCATGACCACCAGCCTATGGCGGCAGCTGTCAGCTTGTAGGTTCCACATTATTGTACCTTCCAAGTCAAGAATCCCAGCCATCCCAGTTTGCCCAGACTGGGACTTATACACCAGACACCTATCTCCCCTCTAACTTTGCTCCCAACTAGTTCCACATTTTGGATGATCAGTTTGGCCTGTCTCTACCCCAGGCAGACAGAGCTTCAGATGGTGCTGTGCAGTCCCCTGGCAGGGTGCAAGAGAGCCTGTACTTCATCCAGGTTTGCTTCCACCAAAGGGAGCTTGTACACCACTTTGCAGAGTGGCACATGCAGGCCTTGTAGCATCCCAGGAGTTACTACTAGCAGGAGTCTTGCTAAAGACCCACAAACATGAGCTCTGCAGCACCACACAGCTATAACCCCCTGCATCATTAACCAGCCACAGGTTCAAGCACATCCAAAGTCTCAACAGTGTGTGTGGAAGCCAGAACAAAAACTGTGGAGGCTGTCAGCTGTAAGATCACCCCCTCTGTTGCTGTAATTGAGTCCAGTCCAGCACCAGGAACCTGGCAGCTGCTGCTCAGAAGTCTGCTCTGTACTGTCCATTACCTCTGCTCAGCTCAGGTCCCCACCCAGGGCTTCCAAGCAGATCACACTAAAAATAGCCAGCTCACAAAACCAGCTCTTGGCTCTAGCCACTCCACCCTCAAAGTACAGACACTAACTATACTGCCTTCTGCAAACAAAGGAGAATTCACTCCTCCATCTATTTATAAGTTGCTTATTCACAGCTTGCAAGCACAGATTCTTTTCAGATGAGGAGTTTGGGGGAAGAGACTGTGCTCTTTCTGGTTCCATGTTGCACAGAGTCAAGCACTCAACATGGTCATTCCTTCATCATCTGAGGCTTTTATCTTTCAGCTCTCACCTCTAGCCCTGGGGCTATCTTGCCCATCACCATGCAGAGCATGATGCAACCCCACTCCCAAGCCTTAGTGAGAACGTGGCTTCATGGCAGAGTCACGCATGTGGCAGCTGTGTTCTGGTTAAAGTAGTATAAACCATCTATATATTAATATAAAATGTTTATATCTACTTTACTTGTGACTCACAGCATACATGCAGGACGAAAGGCATCACTGGGCACTTTGACTAGGCACACACATACAGCTCTACATTGGAAGAGCAGCAATAAGGAGAATAACAGCAGAAAATGTCTGGCTAAAGACCAGGCTAAAAGTCTCCTCGCCTTGCTGCCCAGACCCACATCACTGCCTCACTCTAACAAGAGTTCCCACAGCTGCTGCCTGGCTTCTGGCAGCTTCTCTGACACTTCCATCATAAGCCGTAAGTCTGAAATCCACTACAAAAGCAGCAATGCATTTGTTCACCTTCCACAGCTGACTCGGTGAGTTGCCTGCAAGCTACAGGTTAGTTGATCACTATACCAGATAGCCAGAAGCCAAAGCTACACCTGCTAACCAACTATTTGTACCTTACTAAAAAGACTGGTTATTAAAAATTTCCTGTTCCAAAGTGCAAAAACAAGTACTAATAGCATTAAAGTGATTAACCTCTCCGTGCCATTTGTCCAAACTTACCAAGAGGAACTTCAGCTAGGCTAATAGCTCTGCACTTCAATCCCCAGAAAGACTGGGACAGCAACACCTCCAAGGGCTCAGGTAACAGACCCGGAGAAGCACGCAGCCTTCAGCACAGTGCATGGTGTGAAGGCAAATGAGCTGACTTTAAATCCACCAACAGTGAGCAAGTGGCAATGCCACCTCCAGCAGTCCCCCTGCACCTCTGGGTGGCCAGCCCTATCATTACAGCACTTAAAAGAGGTGCCACAAAGACACTGGCTCATCAGTGTCACACCCACACCAACTCCACACCAAATTCACCGTGGTCTTGCTGGAGGTGGGAGATGGTAGAGGGACCAGCTGAGCACACCACATCCCCTAAGCCAACTCCCGGTGAAGAGCTGCCTTCAGGATGTGTATTCCGGTCACTGAGCTCCTCCTTGCTAAGCTGGGAAAAGGCAGAGATCCGGACAGACTGCCTGGGAAAGTCTGTCTTCTCGTTTGTGGATAAGCTGCTGGATGGGCAAGGTTATCTTTTACAGTAGTACTTTGTGGAGAAAGGAGTATGAAGACCCTCAGTCAGCTCACAGTGTGAGCAGAGTTACAGGCCAAAGCCACTGCTGTGGTGCTTCAATACCTCTCAGGATGCGACCATCCAGGAAAGACTCCCAGAGGCTGTTAAAATCATCCATTAGAAAACAAATGGATGGAGCACAACACATCCCTCCTGCATGCCCACATCTTTGATGGGCTGAGTTCAACTTCTGCAGCAAAGAAGCTGTGGCACCGGCTTAGCAAAGCCTCACAAAGCCTCGGTCAGGCCTGAACAATGAGACCCCACTGCTCTGTGTCACAAAACACTCCAAACGGCATCTCTGCTCTCCAGAAGGGCAGATCAGGGAAGGTGCCAAAACCAATCCCAAGGGAAGGGTTTCATTACTGAAGAAAAACTAAAGCAAGTCTTGTTTGCTGTGTGCTCTCAAAAGGTATATAATATGTATTAATATTGGCAGATAATATCTCACTGCACAGAGCACATGACTATTTCCTTGCCTATTTTAGCTTTCTATGTCCAACCTGTGGTCAGGCATTTTCAGAAGGGTTCGTCCATCTCTATTCTTATCAACTCCTGATTCTTTTTGCTGCATGAAACCACAAACTAGCAAGAAAGTCATCTGTGAGAGCTGGAAAAATGTATCGGCCCCCAAAAAGCAAGTCAATCTGTCGCTTGGTTAATCCTGAGGTAGACGGTGCAGCTGGGCTTGTGTTCTTTATGCCCCCCTCAAAAAATCACAATTTTACCTTTAGTTCTCCACTTTGAGTTCACAGATTTTAATTAAGCGGAGCCGAAAGTCCAGAAAACTGCTCTTAAAATTGTTTTCTCTATTTCTATGTAATTCTTGCACATTCCAACAGTCACCTGTTCACAGCTGGCCTCAATTTATGACTAAGAATTTCTGGCCGTCGTGACTGTTTTATCAGACTTTTGCACCACAAGAGTGAATAAACAAATAAAACAATGGGACACACGATAGACACATGAACCAAAATGTGGCTCAGAAGAGTAAAGCCATTTGACTTGCTTTTGTAAATAATTTATTTCAAGTATTGGGAAAGTGGGTGTGGAATTAGGCTGTTAAGCATTGATCAAGATTTTACAATTTGAAGTTCAGAACAGCAGTACCATAGACCCTGCTGAGTGCACAACACGAAGTCAGTTCTGTTCCATTTTCACACATCACCAGTTAGAAATCAAATATTGGACCTACATACATCAGCAGCTACTCCATGCTAGCTCAGTAGGCCAATTACAATATTTTGTCCTTACCCTGCTTTGATCACATTTGTTAAAGAAGCCTTTGAAAATCATAACCTTTACAGGATTAACAGAACTCAGAGCCTTTAATATCTGCACACCAGATACAGGAGTGCTCTAGCCAAGTTATAGCACTTTCCTCCCCATTTGAAGAGATCCTGGAACAAGGAAGAGTGGACTTCTTTAGTTCTCTGTCTCAAGTTAGATGAAAATGAAACTACTGCATGGATTTCAGTTCCTGCAACTACTCTAGAGCCTAGAAGAGAGTAACTTTCTCCTGCTATATTCATTTATGCTCCTCAGGCTGGAGAGAGCCACATGTATTTGAGCCATGGCTTGCAGTGTCCTTTCATACTGGCAGGCAATGAATATAACCTGAATTAAGCAGAGAACATGCTGCCCAGCCTCGGCAAGCACTCAAACAATGTACAATCAAAGAATTCTGTGTGTATCCTCCAGCCCTGCCCTTGATAAGGTAATCAAAGCAGTAAATTATCCATAGGGGCTCTGTCAGATGAGGTTTCAAAGTTGATCATTTCCCTGCACAAAAACACAGGCTTAGCTTAAAACCAAAACAAAACATAAAACCCATGCACATTCTCCCCATTCTCCCAGGACTCTAAGTTGCTGTGCGATGCTTAAAATAAAATAGATAATAATAAAAAGCCTAAACAAAACAAAACACAAAACCCTGCATTATTGTGCTTCTCATGTCATGTGAGAATGAAAAGACTATACTGTACTAATTCAATCCAAAATTGCATCAAGATTACTTCACCAGTTCAGCAAGAAAACTGTCTGCACAGCCTGCCAGAGCTGCTGTCAGGAGTCCCAGCAAGCAGGGAACAGAACAGTTACACAGCCTGCCCCCACACTCCCCTCTCTGCACCAAAACGTCAACTCTCGTCTCCCAGTGACAGGTAGCAAGTTGCACTGTCATCCACTTGCTGAATTTTCCAAGAAAAATATTGTTCTTCTCCCGGTGCTTGGGTGAGATATTCCATAACTATTTTCTTATCTTTTCTTCATTCCCTCCCTTTAAACCTCCCAGCTTGTGATGGCAACAGGGAGCAACCAGAGCAAGGCTGGAGATGCACGGACCTATTCCACACCTCCCTGCCATCCCCTGCGCCCTCATCTGCACCCACATGCCGGCGCTTATCTCACACTGGGGCTGGAAGCTCCTGGGTGCAAAGGCTGCCTTTCTACCTTGTTGTTTGCACAGCACATAGCACAGAGGCCTTCACATACTGATAGGCTTCAGGTGTTTTAACAGTACAAACAGGAGTTGTGCAATGCCCTGGGGATGTCAAACAGCTGGGCTTTCTCAGTCCCTGCTTCTCATACCAACCCTGCAAATGGGCAGCAAGTATTTGTTTGTGCAAACTGTACCAATGTGTGAGGAGATCAGAGCCTGCTGCAGCCAGAAAGCATTCCTCCCTGTTAAGGTCCTTGGAAATCCCCTTGCATAAGGAGTGCCTTGGGAAATCACACCATGATAATGGTCTGGACCTGAACATTTATGACTAGTATCATCAATTAAGGCTTGTGTTTTAGAGGTGCTCAAAATATCCAGCTCTCTCTCCACTATTGAAGATAAGTCTGATTTGGCTTGAAAAAGGAAGTTTAAACATCTAAGTGAATCCACCCGGACTAGATTTTAGACTGGGAAAGAAGCAATCATGATAAGAGTAACATTCACAACATTTTTCACCTTTGCTGCTTTCAGCATAATTCCTTGCTACACAAAGCTGCTCTCCAGACTGTACCAACAATGGGGCACCTCAGGGAGACTCCCATTGCCAGCTTTTTGCTCATCTCCATCTCCTCTTCTCCCACTCTGAGGGCTCACCTGTAGTCATGGGTGAAGGTGACACAAGACTCCTCCTTCCTCAGTCTGGCCAGGAGCGCTCCCCCCTCCAGCTGCAGCTTGACCAACCTTGTGTCTTCAAGAACGTTCTTCATCAACTGCCTGTAACTTCTCAGCAGCACAGCTGCATCCTGGAGGGATCACAAGAGTGAGGTGAGCAGTTACTGCAACCTACAGGCAATGAGGGAACAGGCAAAAACCAGCACCCAATCCAAAACACACCCAAACCACATCTTACCTGGGCCCACTCTAGGAAAGGGGGAGGTTGGTTCCCACAGCTGTTTCTCTCAAGCCTGCCAAGTCTGAAGTGCTAAACAGTGCTCCCTATGCTCCTGATACCTTCCCCACCAGATTAAAATTCTGACCCAATTCCCATCATTGTTGTTCCATTCATTTGTTGGAAATAGAAGGAATATGCTTTCCAACCTCACTTCCCACTCACAGTTAGCTCTTACTGTTCTGAGAGCCCGTATCTGCCAGGCTCCAAGCCTTAGGTCAAGGTGCACATGAAGGGCTTGTAGATACACAGGTGGGTGCAGGAAGGCCCAGAGAGGCCACTACGGTATCTTCCATTATTTCCTGTTGAGACCCTCAGTCAGAGCAGAGCTGGCAGCAATTCCCTACCACGTCCCAGTACAGCAGCTTCTCAAGAGGGGGAACAGAATGTTTGCAACAACACAGGCTTGGTCTTTGTACTTTCCCCTTCTTGCCCACTTCCAAACTTGTGTTCTGGAGGCAGAAAAGCTAGAACAACAGCACAGAACTAAGTTGTCACCTAATTTTATTCCAGGCCGTTCAAGCCATCCTGGTGTGGCAGAGCCAAAGGCATCTGCTCTGTACCTGGCACACCAAAGTTCATACAGCTACAGAGCTCTGGAGTGCTGAGAATGCACTCCAATGCTGGAACAAGGACTCATCAGCAACAAGCCCAGCTGGAGAGATCTCCTGGGTGACTGAGAGATCAGACTGAGCTTCCAGATGCACCAAAGCCTCTATCACTTCATTTGGATTAGCTTCTACCAGTACTCGGAATACCCTGCTCCTAGAGCTTGCAAATTCAAAGCTACAGTTTTTCTGCAGCTGCCCAGCCTCCTGCTCTCTTCTGTCTCAGGTCCACCTCTGATCCAACATGAGGGACATGCTTACCTCAGCCTTTTCTGGTAATTTTCCAGATTCCACTTTATGAATAGCTCCCTGAAGGAAGGCACAAGCACCTTGGCACCCTTGTAGCAAGTGTTCCAGCTTCTACAAGAAGAAAGGACCAAGGCAGAGATTATTGTCTCACAACTGACAGGAGAAGTGTAAAGGTGTCTTTTCATCTTGAAGAAGCTTAGGAGTACAAAAACCAGGAGATGATCAGCATATTAATCCAAGGGTTCAAAAATATCATTCAGTGAGACTGTATCAGCAAAGAGAGGCCCATCAGAGGCTTTGGATGCATCACGCCACACCAAGGCCTTAAAAACTTGCATACTCGTGGCTTGGATGGGTCATGCTTTACAAAAAAAGAAAATCAGTCCACTTATGTCTCATATTCTTCTATTAGCATTTCCTGTAACTCTCCATGAAGATGAATCACTGTGCATGAATTTCAAAGAAATAAAACATAAAACAAGTACTTGGAATTGTTCTACTTTAAATCATTTCTCTTTGTGTTAAAAGCAGTGTAAGTTAAAGATTAGGAAACCGGAAAGCTTCCAAAATTAAGTACCTTAACCTATGGACAAATCTGAAATCCTTCCTCTCTTCAGGATAGGGTGAAGCAGGGAGTAAAACAAACCAACAAAAAAGCCCAAATGTTTCATAAGGGTTCATGAGGCACTATTTTTTGGAAGTCATTGATATAAAGCCTAAATACTGTCAGATGCCACTCTCTAGCCTCTGAAATAAGAGAAGGGAGAAACAGCTATTCCAAAATAACTATGCTCAAAACAAAACAAAAAAGCAGCTGTTCGAATCTTTACTGAATTGAACTCCCTCCTCCCCGGAGTGCTGGAACAGCTCCAGCAGGGACAGATTAGCAGGCAGGATGCAGGTGAGATCACTGAGACAGGAAATAAAATGCTGTTTTCCACATAGCTGCAGAGCTAAAGGAGCTGAGGACATGGGTCATCATCATACAGTATAAACAGGCATTGCATAGAGAATGATTCCCATACTAACTCCCTTTGGTAATGTTTTACATGCTAAAATGTAAGATGCAAACAAGAAGTAGCCTGATATTATGCTCTTTCCTTCAAGAAATACCCTTCTGCACACACAGAGCACCTCAACTCTCAAGATATTCTCAACTGTCCATAAAACTAACCCATGACCTCTTGCAAAGTTTCTCTGCTTCCTCACTGCCAAAAAAACTTCAACTTCTCAAACTCAATCCTAGGCACCAAGATTAGACTTCTGTACCTCTACTGCACCAGCACAGGTTCATACAAGTACTTTTAGATCAAACTTTTAAAAAGGGGTTCTAAAATAAGTTGGAAAAAATAAGTTAAGTTAAAAAATAAATTTGGCACATGCCAAGCCTAACTGCTGAAGCCTGCTACCAGCACCACAGTGGTGTTATCAGTGACATCTCAATTTGCTTCAAAAGCTGCACTGTGCCACGCAGCATTCTGGGCAGCAAGGTCGGAGCCAAAAGACCATTAGATCCTCTGGAAGCTGAGGTGACAATTCTGTCATCTACCAGGGTGAGCACACTCAAAGTGAAGACAGCCAGTTTGTGTGCAGATTTACAGAGATTTAATCCTGTCTAGTCTCAGTGTGCCAAATAACTCAATAGAGCTTTTAAAGATTCAACAAGCACATGGTCCACAGCACTCAGGCTCCCTCCCTCCACAGCACAAGTGGACACAGAGCTGGGGATTGGTGCCATGGATGCTACCTGTGCAGACTTCTGGCAGTCTGGACGTACTCTGCTGCATGGAAGTTAAAGATATTCCTAGAAGAAGAATTCCGAACTGATCATCAGGAACTTCGAACTCTCCTCACGCAAAGACTGCAGGTTTTACTAAGGGGCTAACAGCTTGGTCTGGGGAACTTGCTCCAAAACCAAAGAGATTTAACTCTTGTTTTTATGTTCAAGTTCTTGATTGTTAGTCCAATGCCAACACGATACTAACACCTTCTGAGATTAGTCTCAGAAGTGTCTACCCTTAATCCTCACACTATAACTCAAGAGCCTCTGTGGATCGCAACAAAACAGGATTCCATTTCAGATTAGACCATATTTTGAAGGGAAGAAAGAATTAATACAGTTCAAGCAGATGAGTGAAAAACTAAAATTTTAGTTTCTGCAGTCATGCCAATAGGCCACAGCATGCACCCATCTTAGGAAGACAGTATAAACATTTTTTTGATAACAGAGATTCATTTGCATTCATAGCTATTACAGGTATATTGTCTTTTAATGCTTGTAGGTTCAGCTGTTGACAGGTTCCTCTTGTTTCCATCTGTTACCATTGCTTGTCTCACACACAAGCACACAAGCCATCCTACTCACCATGCGGAAGCTTAACCAGTCCCGGTGGCAGTAAGGGAAGGACCCATCCAGTTCTAGAGGCAGCTGAGAGCTGTCTATGTGCTTATGGAGGGATTTCATGGAGGTGAGAAGTTCAAACTGCACAGGAATACAAGAAAAAGAAAAAAAAAAGGCACGTTTGTATTAAGGTGTGAGTACTGGAGGAGGAGGGGAAAGCTAACAAAAGACAGAGTCCATCATTTCTTTATCTATCTTGCACAGAAACAGAGCATGCAGTGTGCATCTGCAATATCACTACATTACAAAGGGGAAAAAAAAATCAGTTCAATCTTAGAGCAGCTTGTTGAACAGCTCACAGGGCAAACCCTGAAGGAATGCAGGGCACAACACGCTGTTTCACCAGGCAGAACATCTGTGATGGAAGTCTGGCAGCAGCCAGCCTTCTCCAGAGCCAGCACCTCCCCGTGTAAGCAGAGCAACTCCCTCATATGTTCCCAGGTTGTGGTGCGATTTGCATGTGTTTGGAGAGTCTGGGAGCTTAAATCCAGCCCCCAGCTTCCCCATCTCACTTCCTGGAAAAAGAGTCTAAGAGAGCAGCCTCTGCCCTGTCCTCAACTCACCACTCAGCAGCTGAAGCAGCTATTTGCTTCAACAGTTTCCTGGATCCTGACACAGGTAACTTGCCTTCTGAAAATCTGCAGAACCTCAGAGCATTTCTACACTCACCAGAGCAACAAGTGTTCCTGCAGGTACATGGAAGCCAATTCAGACACAAACTCAGGCGCAGACATTTAACTCCCACACACACACTGTGAAGTTTCCACCTCCTTACAAATTGTGATGATGTTTCCAATTCCTCCTGCATGCCCATGTCTTTATTAGCCTTTCCTCTGTTCCCTCCTACACTTTTTGTGTTTGTTCAATGTGTTTAATGTCTTCTGTAGCTCTCTCTGCATGCACATGCTTGCAGCCCCCATTCTGACTCCAAATTCTTCCACATGGGGCCAATGAGGAAATGGACTAATAGGATTTGTTATTCTTTAGCCTTCTGGGACACACCACATACACAGCAAACCTGATGCCTATCACAACATCTTTCTCCACAGGAGCCAAAAGGGAGGTCCTGGACTGCTCTGAAGCCTACAAGGTTTCAGCAGCCACAGAATTTCAGTTCAATCTTGTAGCTTGCAACAGTCTTAAAGCAGAGAAAGACAACTAAGATGAAGTCTGACCCTCTGTTCACTCACCACAGAGTGGCTGGGAGCCTACATTTCTTAGACAGCTATAGAATACCAAGAGAGTTTTACTTCTAGTGGGGAAGTTCAGTGTCGTGGTAACCTTTCCTGCTCTTAGCCTTTCCAGACATTTCAGCTACAAAGGGAACCT
Source organism: Atrichornis clamosus (assembly GCA_013400975.1). Taxonomy (NCBI): domain Eukaryota; kingdom Metazoa; phylum Chordata; class Aves; order Passeriformes; family Menuridae; genus Atrichornis; species Atrichornis clamosus. The sequence continues at coordinate 51,334 of WBMZ01016211.1, forward strand.
CACACAAATGTCCATCTCATCTCCCCCTTCTTGCAGAAGTCCCTCAGTCATTGGCAGCAGCAGGTATGAGGAGAGGAAACATGAGTTATGCAAAATCCAGGAAACCAACAAGCACTTTCAAAGGTGGAGTTCAGGATTTAGCCTAATGTGATCTCTTCCTGACCATGGATTTTCTGCCTTGTTAACAGAACACGAAAAGCATCCCTAGTTAACTGTCCAGGGTTCCTCCATACAGCCATCCCTGTTTCCAACAAACCCCCTGTGTCCTGAGGGCCCCAGTAGACTGATGTAATTGTGGCGCAAATGTCACTGATGGACTTGGCAATAAACAGAGCACGACAAGAGATCTGTTCAGCTCACATAAACCCAGTAAATACCACACCCATAGAAGACCACAACCATAAAACACAGAGAACAGCTACAGAGATTTCATCTGAGAATAAACATACATCAATGACAGGGAATTTGCTGTTTGGAGAATTAAATAAAGGATAACAAGAGCTGCCCAGCAACTCCCGGATGAACAGCTCCATTACCTGTCCTGCTGGTGGCTTCTCCATCCGAGAAGTCAGATCTCTTTCAACCAGAAGCAGTACTCCATGAATACAGTGAGGATCCATGTCCTAAAACAGAACAGAGCACAAATCCATTACTGAGCTGCCTCGGACACTAAGGGGAATGTACCACACCAGCTTCATACACAAGGTTGCAATTTATCCTTCAAAGGCATCTACAAAGCCCAGAAGGCAGTCACCAGAAACTAGGGAAGGCCAGGCTACAGAGCACCAAGGTGATGTCCTTAAGGTAGTTTGCTTTAGATAACTAGTACTGCAATATTTAAGGAAGCAATAGAAGAAGTCAGGTGTTGGCTGTACTAAAAATGCTCTGCCCTCTGCACAGGGAAGTGTGTCAGAGGAAAGAAAAACAAAACGAAAAAAAACAGAACCAAAAACCATGTTCAGTGTCCGAGTTTTTTCTTGATAATTTTCCTGGTCACTTCACCTAACCGAAAGGAAGTTGCTTTTTTTTCCCCCCCCATAGTGCCAAAAATGTCACCTTGTCTTTACTTACTGCCAATTTACAATCAAGTACTTGCATCCTGTTTCTATTGCTAAACCAACAGAAATTCCAAATACAAGGGATGTCTGGCAGCTGTAGTTCAAACTCAGTGAACCAGGAGCAGCTCTCCAATTATAGAAGCATTCTACAGGGAAATGAGAAATAGGCACAGAGAGCAACAGCAGGAAGAGGAAAACATGGCAGAAGATCCAGACCATGGAGACAGACCTCACTACATACATGCCTGGACCAGGACAGTAAGAAAAAGAGCCATGTAAGCTGTCATGCCACATGGTTAAACAGGAACCATCCTACTTGCATGTCTCCTACATGGTCTTTGCCTCTGCAAAGATCTCAGGAACTGTCAAGCAACAAATCCTTTCTGCTGTTGCCTGAGCTGCAAGGACCCTGCCACAGAGCAGGCCACAACAGCAAAGGAGACCTGTTTAAATAAACAGCTCCAGCAGCATCTAGGGTTAAATATCTGCCAGGAACAGCAGAGCCAGGGTACAGAGGCAAGTGGACCAGTAGAGACTGACCCACCTAACGTGACACTAGGCCCAGTTCAGCAATTAAGAATCAATGCCAACACAAGGAGTCCTAATTCTACAGGCAAAAACAGAAGCAGAGATTCCAGAACAGAGGTAAAAGATCTTTCTCTCATCTAGTCCTAAACCAGGATCCTTTCAAACAGGTAGCAAAAAAAACCCAACTGAAGCACCTTCCAAAACCATGAAAGGTTTCTAGTTCTTCTCAAATCCCTTTCTTCACAGTGAATTATTCACACTTTCACTGTTATTCGAACACTGATTAAAAGGCAAAAAAGAATTTATTGCATAATTAGTCTGCATTAGGCAAATACTGAAGAGGGGACGAGGTGATATTACAGCTGTATCACCACTTCTGAATTTATCTGCTACAAAGTGCTGAAGAAGGGACCGGACACAGCTTCAAGACTGATGATGATACTAAACAATTTCTTTCTTACACCATCCGTCTTCTACTCCAACAGTTACAAGATGTGCAATCTGAGTGAAGGATAAAGGTAGTGATGGTGTAACAAGAGGTTACCACAACAGCCAAAACACACACTCATTTGTTTGTTACTCCTGAAAATAGAAACTGAAAAACCATTCACAACTCAAGCTGTCAGGGGGAAAGTTCAAGGTTTTCCAATCCAAGAAGAAGTTGTATTTCCAAAGAAATCAAGTGTTTTTCACCCTATTTTTCAATTTAAACAGCTGAAGGAAAGTCAGTCTCATCCAGCAGTGATGGAACGATTCAAAGACTGAAATAGTTTACCAGGAGCACCTCAGGAGACAGGCAGAGCTGGAAACAGCATGATGCTACTTGAGGAAGCTTCCCTGCAGCTTTCTGCACCATCTCTTACTACCTTTGCTAACAAAACCAGCTATATTTCTTGGAAGCCAAGAAACACATGTAAGTGAACTCCTCGCCTCCCAAGACAGATACAGTGTGGACAGCATAGAATAGAGGGGCATCAGAAAGCACCAGGGTAAATACCCATCCTTTTATTATTATCCTTTTAAAAGAGAATTAGTTTCTTTCTTCTATGTTTCTCTCAGACTGAAGTTTCAGTCTTCTGGCTTCCTACCCCAGATGGAAGCCTGTGGCCAGACTTAACAACATGGGCACAGTCTGAAGCACAGGCTGCCAGGAATGTCTGTGCAGAGGGGACAGTCCCCAGACACCTCAGTCAGTCTCAAAGTGACCAGTCTAATGGAGCAGCAGGAGGTCCCTGGTCTTCAACATCATTAGCATTTCAAATGCTAAACTGACACTTCCCAATTCAGCGCACAAACAAGGCAAACTACAGGATTAAGCCTTTGCACTGATATGTGAAACTCTAAAGAATCTCAATCTATAAAGACTCAGGTAGAGGGAAATCCCACAGATACCTGCTCACTGAAGGCGAGCACACACATTCCACTGTCCATGCCCTGCTTGCTCCCTGAGCAGGGGATCAGTCCAGCACTACTGAGCAGCCAACCTCCTCTGAACAGGCCCCCCAGCACAGACCTTACTGGTGAACAACCTGTGACCAAAGATTACAGCATAAACCCCTGCAAAAATCTTTGCTCTAAAGCATCATTACAGGGTTTCCCACAGGAACAAGCATGATCTATTCTTGCAGCATGTACACACTGTGCACTTCCCTTCACCTCCATATAGAGCTGCCAGAGTTCCTCCTGCTTCTTCCTGAGTCAGCTCTGCAGCAGCTCTTTATTCTGCCCCTGCTCCCTCTGCCCCTGCTGCTGACACAGAAATTTCCCAGACATCCACTATTCTAAAATGGAAGGGGAAAAAAAAAGTCTCACAGAATACAAAGGCAGAGAAGACAAGCTTCCATCAGTTAATCAGGAGGTTCTAGGCAGAGCAACTGACAGGTTCCCAGAGCTGTAGGGAAAACTAACCTGCAAGCACACAAAGTTGTCTACTAACACTTAATTCCATTCATGCATTCATTCTGGAAAGATGGAGTAGTGAAAGGATTTCCTCAGACTAAAAGATCTTGACCCAGGAACCTTTGCTACTCAGGAGTCTCTCTAAGCTTAACAGATCCGAGCACTGCAGCAGGAAGGGACTCTAAATTAGGGCATCCGATCTGTGCTTACCCACTGTAAAGCAGTGCTTCCCACTGCTGGATCAAGACGAAAACAGTCCTTCAGAATTGAACAAGCAATGCTGGACCTCAACATTTAACAGATTCCACATTACCATAGCAGGCTTCACAAAAACCATGTAAGTAAAATCCTGTTTAAGTAGAGTGCAGGGCAGCAAACAAATGAGCTCCAGAGACAGTCTGCCAGAGGTAAGAGACACTGATATGTGTCAGGGATTTCAGAAAGGACCCCAAGGAGATGATCTGCTCTGTGACCTTAGAGATATAACCTTCAGTCTGAGCTTCAGCAGCCACTAGCCAGGCAAACCCTGCTGCGCTCTGGAACACTTAGCTTGCCTCACTGTTGTTACACTCAGTTTTCTGTATTACTCTATCCTTGTTTCAGAGCAGAGAAGAATATTGCCATGGGATCATGGGGTAAATGCTAAGGATCTCCAAAAGGCTCAGAGGAGCCAGGGGATTACTCCTGTGCTGTAACTAGATGATGAGCTACCTGAACAGGCCTCCTTTACAGAGTCATCAGAAGAGTCAGTGCAAGGATCAAAAACAATAAGCAAAACAATCAGCCTCTGTCAGTCACTGTTACCTGCAGCACACACTCAGGTCCAGCAACCTGTCTTGAAGCACATTAATCTCTGTTAACTGTTGCACCACCCTGATAAGGACGCACTCAGAGCTAAACAGCCATCACAGCACTGCAAAAAGCTTCCTCCCTGCCCAGTTTCAGAGGGGAAACTTAGGGTTAAAATGGCATTATTACCATGCTTGTATGAGAATTGGGACAGCATAACAAGTTGCTGATTTCCAAATCAGGCCACTAAGACTGTCATGCAACTTACATGGACAGTAAAATGCTCAAAAGCTTTAGCAAGCCCACTGTCATGTGGGCACAGCATAAAAGAGAATATATTTGCCTGTTACCTCTGGAGAACTGAGCAGGGCACCAGATTACTCCTTCACCACAGAGAATGAGCACGCTGATAGAGCTCACAGCTCCACCCAGCTCAGGAAACAGGAGAACAGACCTCTGAGTCAGACTCAACTCTCAGATGTGGCACTGAAGCACATAAACCACAGACATCAGCTTCATTAAAACATTGCCCTGTTCCAGTTTGCAGAGTTTGAGTCCTAAGAGACCTAAGCTCTGATTTAAAAGGAACACCTGCTTAAACAAGATTAGTCATCGCTACAACCCAGCATCTCCCTGGCTTTCTAACAGCAGCAGATAGTTCCTATCTGGAAGTGGGGGCAACACAACACACTGCTTTCCAAGTGACTGATAGGAAAGCCTTTGACCTGAAGCAATATAGAGTTACAGCATATCTGATTCTAATCATTCAGCAACAGCCACATCAACAGCTGCATGTGCTTTTCCACCTGGTGTGACAAGCAGTGTCCTTCCCTTCCAGTGGCAGCAGGCAGTGGCCTCTCTTCCTCCCTCCTCTGTGGCAGGCAAAAATCCCTGCACATTTCATACAGCCCCTCAGTGCAAGGGACATCTCCAAGCAGAATAATTCATAACAGTATCAAGACTTGGGTATGGGCTGTTCTCAGCACTGAGATGCAAGCAAATTTGGAAGGGTGGGGAGGGGTGTTCTCCCCCAACTCAGACTTGCTTAAGTTTTTTGCTTTGTCTGCAGTCTGGCAAGTCCAGGTCATCCTCCTAAAGCAGGGCTGGGTGCGTAACTCCGCCTCCCAGAGCCAACTGAGAGCCAGGTGGCAGATGGAGACATAGGCAGCAGATGGAGATGTAACATCCAACCACGAAGGCAAGCCAGCCAGTGTTCCTCGGCCCAAGCTCAAGGCTCACCTGCAATGTGCTGAACGCCTTGAAGAGAGCAGGAACCGGTGAATAGCGACGAGCATCCACAAGAACAGTAAGACCCAAAGCCTGACATTCTGGTCTGCAAGGACAAAGATAAAAAGGTCACCTTTGTCACCAATGAAAATTAACAACACTATGGAAACAGAACCTGTAGCCATTGCAGGGTGAAAAAACCAGTACATTATGGCTTTGTAATAACAGGAACTAACTGGCCACCTTCTCCTAACCAAAATATATACACAGAAACCACAAATGGATTGCTCAGTTTTTATCTTTGCTGTATGATTCTATGATTTCCACCCAATTTCCCATTTCTCCAATTACTATAATATGTGTCACTGATGGCAAAGGTGCTGATGCCCACTCTGATAATCCACACAGTCCTTCCTAATTGTGTTTAGGGACAAGCTTGGCTTCAGCCTCACTGCTTCAGAAAAGCACACAGCCTGGAGCAGACCCAATGTCCATCTTGCTCGGAATCAAATTTGAAGGGAGAAGCATAAGAAACAAAGAATGAGTAGCAGAAGCTTTCTCATGGGTTAAGCCTGCTCCCCTTATTAATGGTTTAAAGGCTTAAAAAAAACCCCAAATCACTATGAGGGAGTTAGCTTTACCTCTGCCTATTCAATCATTTAAGAGTGAAACATAGTGATGAGCTGGGGAGGAAGAGTCTGTCATAAGTGAAAGGAAGAGCAGCTGCAGCAAACTCCAGCCTGCAGACTCCAAACACAATTTTCAGCCAGACATCAAGGCAGACTTTCTCAGTCCTTGCAGATCATCCCTCCCTCTCAGCTTGGAGGCCTGGCCCTAAAGTATCATGTCACAACACTATCACAGAGTTGCTGCATGACTGCTCCATCATAGCTCTCAATCCCCATTTTTTGAACTAATGAAGGCTTGGATTCACAGCAAAACATGAAAACATTCGGTAAATACCCAATTCTATCGCACCATGTGCACAAGAATAGGTGAAGTGCTTGCTGAACACAGGCCTATTCACCCTAGCAGGAGATTCCTGCCTGTGTAATCTCACGACTGTCTGGACCAAGTCCCTAGGCCAATAAAGTCAATCCCCTTTCACTCCTGCCTCGATTCCCACCTCCCCAAAAGTCAAAGTGGACAGGACAGCAGCTGTCCAGCCTGTCAGCCCAAGAGCATCACAAACCTTGGGATGCTACGCAAGTACAGAAGAAGGCGTACAAGCTCAGTGGTATTGCAGTGGGGGTTTAACCAGGCTGTGTTCCTTGTTGTTATTATGGCCACTGCACGTCCCGATTTGTCTCTTGTACCTGGAAAAAGAGAGGGGGGAGGAAAAAGAAAATCACACAAGTAATTCAACAGAGTCTGGTTCCAGGTGTGTATGCCTCATATTCTCCCACTAACACCCTATCACCTTCCTGGAAATCCTCCACAGAACTCACTAGAGTGTACGTTGCAGATGGCAGGAGGCTATAAACACATTCCAAAGTACCCAACTGCTGCCCCAGAGTGAAGTAGCTGAGCTCAGCTTGTCTTTCTCTCACGACAGTGTTAAATTTGGACTGCTGTCTTCTACCCAAACACACATTCTTCGTAACTATGGCTGAAGTTGCCTAATGATAACCCAGCCTTGAGAAAAGCAAGAGTCTCATGAACTGAAGATAGAGAATCTCACCTTCACACTGCTGTCAGAGGAGAGAACACAGACAGGTCTGCAGAACACGCACAATGTAACGAGACTGGGCACACACACTGCAGGCTGAGCCCACAACCTTACCAGACATCTCCTCCTCAGAGTAAAGCCCTGGAGCAGGAGCCCAGAGCTCCTCCTCAAAGGCTGCAGAGAGGACAGCCCAGGAGCACACTCCTGCCTGCCTACAGCTCTGACAAGGGCAGAGTCAGTGCCAGGCTTTCACTGCAGAGCTTGCTCAGTGCCCAGGGAATAAACAGGGCACTGTACGGGCAATCCAGCTGAGTTGTGATACACTGAAGAAGGAGAAATCCCTCTGCTTCAGTAAGCCAGGAAGGACAACGCTTCTCTGCCACCCATTTTCCAAAAAGACGCAGCTTATCACAGGCAGAGCAGGATATAACAGTGCCAGTTCTGGAATTATGTCCAGCCTCCTCTCCAGATGCAAAGGCAGTGTAAAGAGCAGGCAGACACTTTGGAAAGCCAGAACTGCCTCTGCCACTCAAAATCAGGCAGTGCCTGCAGTGAGCCTGCTCAAGTGACAGGGAAGGTAAGTGATGAGGAGAACAGTAGGGACAACACCTCTACTGTGTGGAAAGTAATTCACAATAACAGGAGACATTTCCTGTCATACAAATTGTATTAGAAAGGGGAGGGGAGTGGGGGGAAATCCCAAGCACAAGACAAAACCAGAGACTTAGAGAAAGTTGTGTCTTTCCCTCTCTTCTGAACTCTGTGGCTACCACAGGAGGTACTGTCCCGGACCACCTCTCTCCCCATCCCCGGGACAAGCATGCAAGCTGACAGGTAGAACAGACACAGATGGACGGCCCCAAGCATGGAAAACTGCCCTGGAGTGATCTCAATCTGTCACTAGGATGTGACTCGAGTAAGGGCCACAGACACAGATGGACACCATTTTGAAGCAGGGCTTTCTCCCTCCCAGGGACTAAAACTGTGACACAGGCTTTCTGCTGCTAACAAAAATCTTTCATCATCTGTGTGATTCAGAACTTTTATTACTCCTGAAATACTGTAGCCTGGATGCTGCATAATCAAAGAGCTGGAAAGAAATTAGAAAAAGCTTATTAATATAACTTGTTTCATAAGCTAAAAGGATCATCACAAAATAAAATAAAAAAAGCAAAGCCCTCAATTACTGGAAAAATGGCTCAATAACCAGGCTCAGTAAAAACTTTCCAACTCTGAAGCAACATCTTTTGTCCATCAGGGAGGTTGGGCATCACCAGAACTTGACGAAACCTTGCACTTCCATATAGTACCCTGGGAATTGCCTGACCAGGTCAAAAAAGCAACCACAGGGCTAGGTCTTCAACAGTGGCATAACCAAGATCACTCAAGAACACAATGCAGAACTGAAACTATCTTGAAAGTTTCAGCTAACTCCACCAGCTACTAGTTTATTAATTATCTCTTATTCACTATTCATTATAAAAGTTATTCTTTCCAATGTAATTACAGTATCATTACCACTGACTAACATAAAGCATTTAACAGAGTGTTTAGTGCATTCCCTCGGGTGTGAGGATTGCCCACTGAAACCCCAAAGGAGCAGAGATGTCAGTCAAATCTGATACTGCTTTTTACAGGAAACGCAATTCCTTCCTTAGAGGAGAACTCCCTTGGAGGAGATATCAAACCTAAGCCTTGCTTCTTCCAGGCATCTGAAGGGCACATCACATATTTGAATGCTTTTGCCTCGTTTAACATTGGTACATTATGATAGCAATCTGTGTCAAAGGCAGTGTTAGATAACATGGTCAGGCTCCTGCAATAGCATGGACTGTGAGCTTCTCTGAAAGACCCTCTCTAATCCTGTCATATTTTTTTGACTGTTATACACAGCATAAAAATGTCCAACCTGGTCAGCAAATCAGAAGATTAGAAATCTTCCTTTGGAATTTGTTGTAACAATTCATCACCTGATGCAAAATTACACGTATGAATGTACTGTAACTCTGCCCTGTACTTGTTTTCCATTTCACCTTCTTCCAGAAACTGGAAAAGTTTTAACTCCCTTCTTCCTTCCTGGCACAAAGGTGATTTCATCTCTTTCTCCATAATTCTATGAGATAAACAACCTTCCAGTCTCTTGTCATACAACACCCAGTTTGGTTACAAGAAAGGGCTGACACCCTTCTCTGTACCACTTTCAATATTTACCGTTTCCTTTTATAACACAACCCAAACTATTTGAGAGGCATCACCAACAAGTACACAAAGGTAAAAATCAGTCTCTTAATCTGTCTAGCCCACAGCTGAGGTCAAAATTGGTCTTGAAGTCCCAGTGCCGACTGGGAGATCCCTGTGCTGCCTTCCTGCTCTCCTTCCCAACTCCTCCACGCTGCACAGGTCTGCCTGATATCTTCTCTGAGGCTGGGCTCTCTGCCCGATTTTCAACTCGTACATGGCTCCTGAGCTGACCAAATGCAGCTATCTTCCTGCCCCACACTGGACAACGTTCTCACTGCCTCTGGAAGGACAAGCCCACAGGGGCTCCTTACAGAGAACTGCCAAATGCTCTTTCTCACTGGAGAGGTAGATCTTACTTCCTCTGCTTTACTTCGTGTTTGGTTAAACACAAAGACATCTTGTGTGTGCCCTGCACACCAAGCGATCCTGGCTGCTCTGCTCAACAGCCTCAGCTTTGTTCACCCCTCTGCCAATATTTGTCCTATGCAGAAGTTTTATCTGCAGCTATTTGATACTCACTGCTGTATCAGATGCAAACACTGAATAACATCTGACCTACAACTTGATCCTGGCAGAACAGTTCTGGGAACTCCTCTCTTGATAGCTAGTTTTGTCATCTGCTATTTAGCTACACTATTGTTCATTCCACACATTGCTCATCCACACTTCACTGGGCTATTCCTTTCAACACTATGTGTCATGAAATCAAGTGTTTTCTAAAAATCTATTATATCTAGGTAGCTACATTTAATCATCCAAACTTCTAATTACCAAGAATAAAACTGGTTTTCAAGAGCCCCGTAAAAGTGCATCTTCTACATTCCTATCCTTTAATTATCTACCAAGTGAATCAAGTTCCTATACTTCTGACCAGGTTTGATGTCAGGCCCACCAGTCCATCATTAGCTGCACCCTCACTCTTCTCTTTTTGAACTCCTGGTATGAGCCCACAAATTTGGCATTTCTGACTCATACATGCTTGGTTAACATTTTGAGACTCCTAAGAGCAAGTTGACATTACTTTAATGGGAGGGAAGTTCTATTTCCTGTTCTGCCCATTCAGAAACTTTAGAGGATTCAAGAAGTATAGCTTCTGAAGAGGTTTGGCACCAGACTCCAGCGCTGTAAATGGAGACTCATCTCCCTCACCCTCTTATAAACCACATTTCCCAGACACATTCTGGCTCAGCTACTCACCAGGCAGGTAGGCAACTCCACTCCTGAGCACTTCTGGGTTCACATCCTTGACTATGGTAGGTGCAAACTGACCACCCCAGGCAGTTCCAGAAGTTGGGGATGTCGGGGGAGTGATAGGTGTTGAAGTTTCCTCCAGGGCACTGATTTTACTCACTGGTTTCAACACACTTGTACCAGTTGCCTCTTTTCTCATCTCCGTCCCTTCTGGCACCATCCCTATAAGACAAGAAGCAAAGAGAAGTTCAAGCAGAATTCCATCCAAAAGGTCCCAGGAAAGTACCAGGCTGGGGAGGGATGTGCCCTGAGCCCCAGCACTCTGCAGCTCCCCCAGCCCTCATGCCAGCAGCATGCATGTTCCAAAACTGGTTATAACATTAATACTACTATAATTCTAAAAAACCAAATCAATTTATTGTGAAGTTTACAAAGTACAAAAGCTCAATTCAGATCAGGATTACTATAGTCGAAGTCATTTTTAAAGGTAACATATCAAGCAGTACATGTCTGCTCACAGCCTGGAAGTCTGGCACAGTGTAAGTCCCTGGCTGAACTCCAGCAGCCTGAGCATGCTGAAGTGATAAACCAGCTTCTGACAGGGAGGGCTACTCCATCAGAGCAGAATTACTCCCCCAACACCACTTTCAGATTAGTTCTTGAAAATATGAAGTCAACTGGAGGCTGACAAATCAGCTGGAAATTAGCCAAAGAGACCTTGTTCTGCTCGGCCAGACTTTTAAAATTAACATTTAATGTGAAAGTCAGAAACCTATTTTAGAACACTGAAGAACACAATGATTACACCAACCAGCTCCTGCTCAAGAACTGCAGAAAATGCTTCCTTTGTCTGACACCTCAGCTCTAAAGTACAAGTTATCAAAATCAGTTAATTCTAAAATTAAGTATCTTGGCTACTACATGGAAACTAAGGCTAGTTCTATCAAGTTTCGATTGCATGTAAAATTATCTGGAGAAAAGAAAAAAGTATCTACCCACTATGTAAGAAGCATTATTCCCCATTTCCCAACATCTCAAGGAATTAGAAGCCAACGGTACATCTTCAATAATACATCTATAGCATCCTAAGTACACAACTAGGCCATCCTGGTGTTTGCAAAAAGCTGTACTAAAGAGAATCCTGTACTTCACTGCAAATCCTGATACTTCAGTATCTACCAGCAAAACCATCAACCTTTCTTTAACAAAATAAGAATGGACTATTTATTTGCTTGCTATGAAGTCAGTCAATTTTAATTGCTATTTAAAATTGACTTCAACCATCCTACCTTCCTGCTACATCAACAATGCTGACACTTGACTCAGTTTATTTACTAACAGATTCCAATACTTCATTAAAGAGCAGGACCAGGAACAAAGCAGTCCTTGAAGTGGCTTTCAATACAAGTTTTAGCAGTGAAGGAGATTTTCAGGTTGAGGCTTAGCCCAAACTGCTTTCAAAATTGCTAAAATGGGTAAGAGAAGTGCCCTGAGCGGCATGGCTCACTGCACCAAATTATCCAACAGCGGGGGGAAACTAGGAGGAGTTCCAGGGCTCTGCACCATCAAGGGCATGATGGAGCAGCTGGTCATTCCTCTTTGGTAACACCCCTGCTGAGGAGCATCTCTGGGACCCAGCTTGGCATCTGCTGCACTTGGCCACATAAGCTGCTGTGATGGTTCCAGGACTCTGCCCAGTTCTGGGCTGCACCAGAGCTCCACTCTGTTCCTAGGGCTACCTCAGACTCCACTGCCCAGTGGCACAAGAGGTCATCCACTTCAGACAACACTGCTAGATCTTTCTAAAGCAGCATTTTATAGGGGCACTGATCTCCCACAGACAGGGTATCTTGAACATCACAGAGTCACAGAAGTCATGCCCAAAGGTTTCACAGTAAGAACTGGAAGACTTTTTAAGAGAACATGGAATCATCTTATCAATGAGCTGTAACGCCTGGCAATAAGCAGAACTACACAGTTTGTAGCAAAGGGATCTGCATTAAATAACAAAAGCCTGCAAAAAGGACCAAAAGGTGGCATTTAAAAAGGACAAAAAAGGGAACATAGATAGCTGTGTTCCACATAGGTAACACACCAGGGCAAGAGAAATACATAAATGTACGTGACAGTCCTGCCTTGGATCTCTCTTAGGAATGAGGCAGCAGCTCCCAAAAGCTAGGAGAGAAGCACTTTGCCCAGCCCACCACAGTCCTGGTACTGGTGCTTTTCAGCCCCAGGGAAACATCACTGGAGCTGTGGAACCTCCAGACTACATGTTGCCCAAACAAACCTCTTCCCTAAGGTTCTGGGGCCCAGCTCAGATCTGCAGATGCCACCTCTCCCACCAGGCCCAAGCACACTGTTTGCTATTTGCAATCTGGGGCGGAGGCACTTACTAAAGCGGAAATTGTAGAATGCGGAGGATTACATCTAAAAGCAAATTGAGAACAGGGACATCTGAATTTGCCATGTTTGCAGGTTCCACCTTTCCCCGAGGTTAAGGAAGTGGTAGAGGAGGATTTGCTTGTCTGCATTTCAAAGAGACATTAGCATTTTCCCTGCAAACTGCCCCAGCACCAGTATCATCTATGGCTAACATCAGGTAGTAACTGGGAGCAGGAATGGAACGCCCTAACAGGTGCTGCTGAATATGCCCCAGTGTGGCTTTTCAGCCTGTTTCTTGAATATCAAGGTATTTTCCACCCACAAAATAGAGGAATTCTTTCCAGAGCTGCAAAGTTTCAAAATACACTTTCACTTGATGTTAGTCATTAGGAAGAAACAGCAGCCACATTATCTGTGAATGGAACCAGTGTAAATTTTAAGCCACCAACTCAAAACAGTTCACATTTGACTCTCAGACTTTATTTCTATTTATATCTAAGTTAAACTATATTTGTGCAGGAAAAAAGCTCACTGGGAGTGGAAGGAAAGGGGAAGAGATAAGGGCCAAGGAAAAAACTGCAGACACAGCAAACTCAAATGCCCCAGTTCTGAACATGTATTTTGACACAATCTACAGTATCTGCCGTAACAAGCAAGCTCCTCCACCTCACACAGAGCAAATTGTGCCTCTGCCCACTGCTGCTGAGGTGTGAACTGCAAATCTGAATTGACCCAGTAAAGCTTAAGCTTTGTTGTTATTTATAGTTTATGCAAGATACCCACAGTTTCCAATCACAGTAGCAAAATGACCCAAACAAGATATAGAGAATTTAACCTCCAGACTGCCTTGCTGGAAAAGTAGAGTCCATTTGTAAGACATTTGCTTCACTTCGTAATTTTATCTCTGATTTATCTTATAAGTGTATCTCTGAGGGTTTAATGGGGCTAGATAAGGGGACGGCTTGTTTGGATCGCAAAGCAATCAAAAGTAATTGAATGGATTAAGCTTTTTACAGTGCCAGTTATAGTGTTTAAGAAATATTGCCAGCATTAACAGATACTTCAGCTGCCCTTTGCCTTCAAGAGTTTCTTTGGTTAGTCTGGGTGGTTTTCCTGGTGATTTAGGTTGCTTTTGCTTTACAAACACTGAGATAATAACGTTTGCTTTTTTTTTTTAAACTACAATGCCCAAGTCTAACATCAGCAGACTTGAGCCATGAATGCCACTTCAGCTAAATCTCCAGAATCATTTATATTGTCTTTCATTAAAAACAAACTCCACATGTACACTAGAAGGGTTCATCATTGCTGAAATCTCCAGCAGCAGCCAAGATTCATCCTTTGGAGCAGCGAGAACGTCACACTTATTATCTCATAACGAGCTGGATCTGGCTAATTTTAGACAGAAGAGATGGGAACACTGAACAAGCAGCCACTGGGCTCATGAGCAAAGTGTCCACCCAGCACTCAACACAAGACTAGGTTTTCCGAGGCCCAGTCCTGAGCAAGCATGAAGTCAAGCCAGGTTCAGCTTCATGAGTGGAATGGATATCCAGAGCAAGTTATTTCCTGGCATACATCCCCCAAGAGCCACAGATAGACAGAAGGTGATCTCTTTTTTTGTGCTTATGGTGGTAGATGCTCAGAGAGACATGCACATCAGAAATAGAAACTTTTGAGCTGACCTCTCCATTTCACAGAGGATAAATGCTTGTCACTTCAAAGATATCAGAAATGCCTGGCAACACTGGCCTTGCCTAACCATGGAATTAAATTATTTTGGTGCAAATGTTAATGAAATTTTATTTTAATCAATGGACGCTAATTTAACTCCATTAGGAGGTCACTAAGATATCAGGAAGACACGAGTTTCAGACACTTGAGAAGCAGCAGTGTTTGCAGCCAAATGGAGTTGTGAAAAACAAAATTTGGGACCAGTGCAATCATTACACTAGCAGCACATCCCAAGAAAACCAGCTCTGGATCTGTTGCCCCACAGGGTCAAACATGCACTAGCAATGTGGATCTGTACCGCCAACCCTTTCAAGAGTCCTCACTCCAATATTTCAGGCTGGGTAATTTTCCTAGCCAGGGGTCTCAGGGAATGAGAGCTGCTGAACTGGAATGGCACGTTTCACCCGCCCCCGCCACACACCCGCTCCTTGCTGTGATCTGCATATCTCTGCCTACAGCTCTCCAGACTCAGCAGAGCTGGGCAAAGCCCACATCGGGACCGTGCGGTTACACACCCCCAGCCTACAGTCTGGTGCAAAAGGCAGATACCTGGATTGCCCTCTCAGTTCCTTCTGAAGTAGCACAGCTCCTAGCTCAGGAATCCAGGCACCAAGAAATCTGGATAATACCTGCTTTAATGTTTCATCTGAGTTGAAGGTAGATGCTTCATTTCTGTGCTCTCCCACTCAAGTTAAACAGCTCCTACTTGAAACATAAGCTGAAGAAAGCATACCAGAGGGAAAGAGAGGAAAGAGGGGGGGAATCCCTCAACTCTGCAGTTTGCTGCCTAAAGCAGTTACCAGCACATACAATTGTTGATTTTCAGGTCACATTACGCAGCCAGTATTTTACTGTGGCATCCACTGCTTCTTCCTCTTGCCACAACCATCCTCCTAAAGCCAGTTTTCAACTAAGAAAGCCCTGTACAGTAAGACAGGTCTCTCCTCACACATTGTGCACATCATGAATGTAATGGGTGGAAGTCATCAGCAATCAGATTAACTGAAATTAAAGGTTTCTTACAATGGAACTTTGTTCTGTACCGACATAAATTTGTGAAGAATTATTAAACAAAATACCACAATAAACCCACCTGTGAAGAGAAAGCTGATTTCGTGCCACAAAAATGACAATTTAATCACTTCCCAGTATTTTGTGCCATTACCTCAAAGCCTCCCAAATGTACTTATCAAATCCTGCTTGATAAGTAGTAGTCAAGCAGTACCTCTTGAGGACTTTGCTTTCAATTCATGTTATCAAACACAAAACCACACAAACATCCAATAGCTGTACCTTTAGGAGATGATGCTCCAGAAGCTGCCTCTGGCTGGGAGTGCAGAGTGGCAGACTCTGAGTGCCCCTCAGCTGGTCCTGAGGACAGTGGTCCAACCTCCAATTCCTCTTCAATGGACTCCAGTGTTTTTGAAGCTGTAGTCTTCAGCCTTTCCATGTAAGAAAAACTTTCCTGGTTCTCCTCCCTTCCCTGCAAGACCTGTACTGCAACACACTCTGGGTTCAGCACAGAGTTCTCTTCACTTTCACAACCATGGTTTTCCACCAGTCTTTGTGGTTCCTCAAACCTCCCTCCAGACTTCTGGGTTTTGAACTGACTTGAGCCTTCTGCTTGTGCACTGGGGCCCAACAAGTCACTGTTATTTAATTGTTCTGCCATCCGATCCCCCTCTGCTGACACAGCAGTTTGGAGTTGTATGGCTTCTTCAGCCTTCTTATGCTCTTGCTCTCCATCATCTGATGAGGGTCCCTCTGTAGGAGCTCTGACAGAACAGTGACTATCACTAGTCTGATTCTCATTTACAGTCAACATTTCTCTAACCTCTTTGACTTCCTCTTGACTGTCCCTTCTTCCAACCTCAAATTCATCTACTTCTCCTTGGTTCTGTTCTCGAGGATTTAATGGAGAACTAAGATTTGCTTCCTTATCACTGAAGCAAGCACCTACATCTGCCAGGTTCACATCTGAATTCTCAGGTAATGTAACGACCTGGACTGGCTCAACACTGCCACTGACACTTTGGCAAGAGACATCAGAACCTTCCTTCAGTGTGCAACAAGGTTCCAAAGGCCCTAAGACAGACACAGGAGAAGCATCCATCAGTGTCGCCTCACTTTGACCCCCAATCAGTGGTTCTGTGTGTACTGCCAGCATCACCTCCTCTTTAGCAGCAGTAGCGTCTAGGATCACTTCTTGGCTCTGCTCCAATGTTTCAACACCAGCATGTTCACTAGGTCCATCATTGTCTCCCTCCAGGTTTCCAGGAGCACCAGGCACTTGTGCTTTGCAGCTGACAGCATCTCCAGCACACACGTCGCTGTAGCTGCACAGTGCATACTGCCAATCCAGAGAGTGTTCACTGCGAGTCTCCTGCTCTGCAGATGAATCTTCTGCACTGCAGGCAGGAGACTCAGCCACAGGAAAGCTATCACCCATGCTTCCAGGATCAACTGGCATCAGCTGAACTTCTGGAGACAGTTCTCCATGTGCCATCATTTTGTTGCCTTCCAATGGATTAACATTTTTAAGCACTTCTGTAGAAGTGCTCAGACAGTCCATGTGACAGTGCTCCTTCTGCATAAGTGCTGCCTGAATTAAGTTCTTGGAGTAGGTGCTGTCTTGTGTGACAATAAACCTGTGCTTGCCTTTAGACTCATTCACTCGTGCTCTGGGCTGAGTTAGATAACTTAAAGACTGAGTCAAAGAGCCTGTTTGTGGCCCAAACCTGGGCAGTGAAACTTCTGCCAGCTCAACGTACTCCCCTTCAAGGTCACTTCTCAAGTTCTCTTGAGGCACAGGACTCGTGCAGACACCATTGACTAGAGCTTCACTTAACTGTGGAGCTATGCTGCTAATGACTGGGTTGTCTCGGTTTGGGCTTTGTTCCTGTAGATACTGAGACCTTAGATCTGGTGAACTGCACTCAGAATGGTCCGTGGGGAGGCACGAAATTGAACGTTCCTCTGTTATTTCTGGAGAGATGATACTGTTTTCAATTATTTTTGGTTTATTTATAAATTCAGGATTAACCACTTTATCCCAGGAGACACGAAATATTTTATCATCAGTGGTCAGTAAACAATTTTCCAGTGCTATACCCATCCGCTCTCCATTGAACGTACTCAACCATTCCAGAGTAAAAATAGAGGTATATGAAACTTCTGGAATCACCACTTCTTCTACATTATGCTTGTCTTTTGCCAAACATTTCAATACAATTCGTGGAGGCTCCTTCAGATAGGGGACCACCTGCAGGTAGAAGTCACCAGGCTTCAAGACTCGCCAGTCAAGGGAAGCCAGCTGGATTACAATCTTCTCTTGAATACACAGGGGCCAGCCCGCATGGCGAAACAGCAATCCGCAGTACTGAGCCTATGGAGACAACAGAAAGTGTTTTCAGCACTAGGAAAAGATCTCAGTTCAAGCTTTTCAATAAGAGAGATCAATAAAACATGAATTTAGGATCTTTGGTTATTGGTGTAGGGGAGTTTTTCATACTGAGGTCTTCTCTTTTTAAAGTCAAAACACGAAGAGCAGCCAACACAAACCACCTATGCAGGACAGGTGGGAACAAGTTACACTGCAAGGCTGCAACCTCCCAGTGAAAGGTTGCAAAGACAAAGCAGGAGAAAGGAAGCAGCAAATGAGGAAAGCACAGCAGAGCCACAGAGAAAGAAGGCAGCAAGTACTGTCAGCAAGCTGCAAGGAACTACACTTAACATACCAGCGATTTCCTCATTCCCAAAATATAGCAGCACTCAGGCCATGGTTCAGACAAACCCCAGTCAAGTAAAAGAACTAAAGTTTCACGGCTGAACTGACTTGACTCAATTATTTACAGTTCTATCACAGCTTCAAAAAATAACTTCAGTGCTTTGAACCTGATTGTGTTTGGGCAAGATTTAAATTAAGCCATGATATAAGCCATCAATTCCACAATTCATTTCATCTTTTTCTGTACAACACGGCTTTAGAGTCAATTAAGTCAAGTATTTTGACATGTAGCAGAGAAATCAGAGAACTGAAAGGAACTTCCTGGATCCTCCCACACCTTGAAACAACAGGGACTGGCATAAAGCAATTTCTTTCTTACGTTCATCAAGCTTTACCTTCAAACCCGTCAGGTTTCTAACACTCACTGCACCTGAAGCAAAGTTGCTCAGAGGCCTGGAAGCCCAAATCATCTTTCAGATTCAATAATTCCTCCTCCTCAATCCTGTATCTTATTTTCTGAATGTGTTTCCATTGCTTAGACTTATGAAGCCATGCCACATCACCTCAGCATGTCCACCTTGATCATCTCCGGGGTGTGCCTAAAGTGTCTCCTCTGTGATGAGACATTTCTTAAAAACACATTTTCTTTGTTCCACTTGTGCATTGTGCAGAACATTGTAAAACACTGTCTATAACGGCACCAGCACTTCCCAACTGTGCTAGAAGCATCTCTTAAAGTTAAGACCCCACTTGTCTTCCAGTCATGCCCCTAGAGTAACCCAATCACCTGCTGGTTTTTCTTTTCAAACTGATGAATTCCAGTTCACAGTAGGAATTCTGCTTGTTACTTTGTGGAGGCACATGCCTGCCCTCTGTGTCTACCCTTACAAAAATTTAAGTACAAAGTTTTAGAGCTCATCTTGTGCAATGCATTTATCACCCACCTCTCCCAGTTATGGTTTGTGTGTCCCAGGCTGGTTTCACCACAAACATGCCACACATACTCTTACTTTTTATGCCAAGGTCATGGATGAGAAGCAATGCGTATTTCACTCCTGTCTCCAACTCTGTTTTCCCCGCAGTACAAACACCCTCCCTTTCACCGGTTTGTAGCCATCTTGGAATACTTGCATAAACCTCAATCCCTTTAACACAGTAATTAATTTTCCATATGACTCCATAATAAATCCTTTATAGCAGAGATTAAACAATGAAACTTCTCTCTCTAGAGAGATCTGGTTTATGAAAAAGGCTGGTGTGACACTACCTGCCATGGAGCAAACCTCATGAAAACGTTATCCAGTTTTTCATGGGTCAGTTAATTCAGTCCTTGCTCAGTGCATGATGTTGTAGGCTCAGCTTGTTCTCTGTATTTTGTTACTAGTCCTGACTTAACAGATTCAATAAAATCCCTGTTACCAAACATTCCACATTACATGGTAACTTCTTCCATATTCCAGGATGGAGACCAGCCAGTCCTATTTCTTCAACATAATCAAGTTGAGTCACAGCAGTTTTACTTCTGTTCACTCAGTGCAACTGCCCTACTGCTATACCTCCACACTGTATCACTACAAAACTGATCCTTGCTTTAGTTTTCATTTACTTGAAGGATCATATTAGTATTACCTTTATTTTCTAAACTTGACTCAGAGCAGACTCACCTCCCTTTCTTTTCTCTATTAAGTTAGAGACAAAAAGTCCTATAACCTAACATCCAGTTGCTCATACTTCCCACAAAGGCACAGAGCTAAGCTCTGCAGTCTGATGTTCTCAGGCTCTCTGATCTCCAAGACACAGGTGCCTCTACCAGTTAGTTCCTTTCTTCCACAGCACAGTAAAACTCAGCAAACCAAGACCACCTCTTGCTGCACAGTTTGCAAAAGCTGCTACTGACTTCAGCAAGCTTTAGGCTGAACGTACTTTATGGACTTTCCATCAAGCTCAAACTCACACAGCACCTCAGTCAATAAAGCTTGTGCCTCCTACAAAAGTGCCCAAGCCAAGTATTTTGTACGTAAGTTTTAAACCAGAGCAATTTGCAGTTTTCCCGAAGAGACTATACCATTGCACCCTACATCACACCAACTCCTCTTCTCCCATTAGAAAATCCCCAGTAGGTGTATAAAGGCCAAGGGTCTGTACCAAGGGTCTTTCAGGAAAGAAGAGGCAGACAAAAAAGATCACTTCCCAAACTATTATAAATAGTTTATAGGACTTAGAAATGAAAGACACAATCATCAACAGCATAAACATAAAGCTGAATTTCATTGACACATACTTGACGCAGAGATTCTGTTAATTCTGGATGCAGAGTAACCCATTTGAGGGCCATTCATACATCAAGAAAATCAAAAACCCAGCCTCACTGCTTAGATGCTTACTTGTCTGCCTACTGACTCACAAGGAGAAAACTCAGCAATAAAATCACCAAAACAAAAATGCAGAATGCATTGAAGTTCCTGAAAAACCCTACAAAGCCACAGTCTAAACTAGCAAGAGCCAGAGTAACATCCAAGCAGGAATGCAAGTCCCTCAATAGCCTAAACATTACAGAGCTTTAGAACTTCAGAAGTGGAGCATCCTCCTGCTGCTTCTGCTCCAAAATGCACCTTCAAAGGGAAGATTATGTGAAGAGGTTTATTACAGTCCTTTTAACATTTCATTTTGAGGCTCAAGTATTTGCTTTTCTCGTGTCCAAACACTACCGAGCTAAACCAGGCTCATCAGAGGAGTGCCAGGAACACCCTCTACACCCAGTGGCTGCACTCAGGAATAAAGTTGCCTCTGAGGAAAGAGCTGGGCACCAATGACAAAAATTGCACAAAGGTGGAATCTCCCAGAGTGACAGGGATGGTTAGGCTGGAATAGATCATTTAGCTTGGGATGTCATCTCAAGACCAGCAGCAAAACCTAAGTTTTTAACCTTATGCTAAGCAGAGACAGATCCCTTGGAACACTCCTTCCAGCCCCTGAGGAATCACATACAGGCTGCTGATTTTAAAACACCCAGATGAAGCCCATGAACTTTTCTAATATTTCATACACCATTTACACTTTTGTCACTGCAGAGGCTGACTAAAGATCGAATGCTCTCAAGACTTCCTACCGTAGTCATGCAGACAGGAGTTAATTCTTTTCCCTTTAGTGTGTTTAGGAAACGCTCACAAGGAGCAGCTGAACTACAAACTAGGGAGGAAGCATTGCTTTTGTTTAGACACTCTAAAAGGCAGGCAAGACTCTCAAAAAACAATTAGCAAGAAACAGTCCTCTGAGATTTCAGACTGTAAGGACAAAGGAAGGGGCACACAGTGTAGATTTGGAGAAGAGGGGTTCACAGCAAATTAAATAAATTTCAGGAAAAAAAAAAATCAACAAGCAGACTTTAAATAAAATATGGAATAGCCTGGGCCCAGCTCTAAAGAGGATACAAGGTACGTAGAGCTTCCCTTGATCTCATTCTGGAAGCACAAAATCATGAGTCAAGGTCATGAAAGGGTCACAAGCAGGTAAGAAAGGATCTTGCTGACCACTCTTCCAGACATTTCACACCTCGGCAAAAGCCAATACCTAATGCTAAGCCCTGAGTAGCCCTTACTGAAGGTGACTGCCCCACCAACCCCATCAGTCCCACACCCTGTGGCTGCTGGGCAGGCCAGGGAGTGCCAGGCGAGCCTCCAAGCACAGCTCGTGCGTCTGCACCACCTCCCCACTCTGTGCTGCACCTGTAGGACAGCCCCACCATGTCGGGTTCCCCCTCCCTCTGGACACCTCAGACACCCCCATGCCTCCATGTCACCTGAGCCCATGCTCTAGGCCACCTGGTGGGCCACCAGCACCCTGAGCTACTCCCGTGCCCACTGCCCTCACCTCTCCCTCCTCGGGACACCCAGCGCCCACTGCTCTCACCTCTCCCTCCTCAGGACACCCAGCGCCCACTGCCCTCACACCTCTCCCGCCTCAGCGCCAAGCACTCCAGCGCCTCGTGCTCCAACAGCCCTCCAACAGCTCAGCCGATGCCACCATGCCCGTCAAGGCAGCTCCGCGCTCCTATTGGCTGCTGCAGCCCCAGCTGTCCTCCCATTGGCTGCCTGGCGGCCAAGGCCCGCCCTGCCGCCACACCCGCGCCCCACCCGCCGTGCCCCGAGGGCAACGGGGGCCGCGGTGGGCGCAGGGCCGCCCGTGCCCCGGCACTGCCCCGAACAGCTCCCCTTTGCGACCGCAGCACTGTGGGCCCAGCTCTCTGCTGCTTTCCCTCCCTCCCCTCCACCGTCTCACCTGCCCAAGGCACCGCTGGGTGCTCAGAAGCTGTAGGAATCTCGGGGAGTGGGGAAATTGCTACCTTGGCTCCTTCGGTGAGGGCGGTGTTTTGGGGAAAGCCGTGAAACGTCTTGCAATAATTACCAGTTTGTACAAACGAAAAGCCTTTTGTTTCTTTAAAGGGGAAAAACACACAACGCACCCTCAAATTAGAAAGTTCAACTAGAGACACTGATGGAATAACTTCTATTCCAGTGTTCAGGGTGGGAGAGAGCAGCAAGGTTAGGCACAACCTTGGATCTTCCTGAGCTCACGAACAAGACGGCTGGCACCAAGCTGGAGGCTGGTGACAGTATGGCAAGACAAGCACGGCACCAAAACACTTACTTGCAAGATGCCAAACTCACATGGATCCATGCTATGTGATGGGTCTGTCCCTCCAGTACTTCACTTCCTTGAGACAAATGAGTAACTGACTGTTTCAGCTTCTATTTCATATTTTTCTTCCTCCTAGAAATCCCTTACCCTCTACCATGAGGACTTGTATCAAAAGCCTGGCCACATACCCCCTCTGCATTCAGAGACAAAAAGGCTAGAATGAACTCAAGTTTTAGATTGCTGGGGCTGGTGGTTTTTTTGTCATCTTGCAGACGTTGAGCCAAGTTTGTGATGGAGGTGTTTGACTCATCGTTTCTAACATTTTAGACTCCCAACAGTAAAGCACGTTAATCTTGGACTCGTTCTGGCAGTAAATGTAACGTGATTCCTCGGGGCTACTGAGCCTTGTGACCGTTCCAGCAACCATCAAAGGGAAGCTGGAGTTCTGGGAAAAACACCGACTGGCAGCATTTCGCCCTTCACGCCATCCTGCCAGCGGCAGGAGCCCGACAGCTTCACCCACAGGGCCAGGTAACAGCTGGGGTCAGAGGCCACCCGAGTCAGCCACATCCAGCAAATGCTTTGCTGAATCTCTTCCTGTGAATCCCTTAAGCCTTTGGTGTTCCTGATTATGGAAGGCAAGGGCACGGCTCCACACCTGATCTCTGATCTCTGAAGGGTTAAGCTCCAACAACAAATTCTCAACTGTTTCCTAATTGTCTGCCTGCCCTCCCACCTAGGCTGCTATACACACTCAAGCACTGTTTGCCAGCCGTTTTACATACGAGAGCAGAAAGAAAACTCTCCAAGAAAGCCTTCACAGGCCTTGGAGAGCATGATGTACTCACACAGGCATCCTGCTGAATGCACTGCAGGATGTGCTTGGCTGGAATCAGGAAGTCTATGAGGTAGTGCAGTCCATCCCCACGGTACGTCTTCTCCACCACATCAAAAACTTGGCACAGAACAGTGGCTGCGGTAGCCTCAAACGGAGGGTAGAGTGCTGATAACGTACTCTGAATGCAGCCATCCAGCGACTCCGAGTCCTGCCGAGAGAGAAAGTGTTAGTGGTACCAGGGCACGGTTTGCCCTGGCGCCCTGACGAGCCCTACGCCCAGCAGCGCAGCCATCTCCAAATGCAGGAGGAACGAAGATCAAAGGAGCCAAGTGCTGTCCTTTCTAGCTTCTTTTGGCACCAGCGATTCCAGGTAAACACAAAAAAGCTCTCCCAAAACGGGAGTGGAGTGCTCGCAGAGTGCTGTGCACAGCGGCGAGAATTCCCAGCTTTTGCTTACGCAGCAAGTCCTTCTCCTGCCTGCGCGGGGTGGGGCGGCTTTAGACCACACCGCAGCACGTGAGCGCGTGCGAGCGAGACAATCATGGGGTGGGTGCATCACCGGCCCCGTGTTTTGGGTACCTAGGGCTGGAGATGCAGGCCAGCACTTGGGTATGTTAAAGTCCAGAGTTACACTCCTTGGTGGGCAAAGGGGAGTTGCAGGGGCAGCAGCTGGGATGAAGCTCCTAAGCCTGCTCTGTTTTGGAGTCTCAGCGCAGGATAAGTTGCTGGAACTGTTTGGTCCTGAGAAAAGCCGTTCACCAGTGCAACTCCTCATTATTCAAAACTGTTTGCCTCTCATGAAAGGCTCCACTCCAGGAGCCGAGAATTTTCTGCAGTACACCTCACAACAGGATTCGCACACTGTATGTGAACAGGGCTGTCTGTGGTCCCTGAGCACACACATCGATCCGTAGGATGTGTGTTCACATGGATCTGAAGCAATGGCTTCCCTGCATCCACCTTCATTTGGGAGAACCTGCCAGCCAGAGCCTGCCCATGGTGTCAGGACCAATTCCAGTGCTAGAGGCCAATTTCTGAGTTATTGCATGGGTGTAAATCAAGACAGCTTGCCAAAAGGTAACAATAAAAAAAAATAAAGCTGTACATATCTGGAAAGAGGATCAGGATCTCTCCTTTCTTTTCTATTTTAGAGGGGATCCCTTGGGCTAACTTACAGCCAGTGGGAGTAAGTTTTGCTACAAAACCAAATGAAAGTTTACTCGGGTGTCTGGCCAGATCCTCATCTGACCTAAATCTATCTCCTTTCGCTAGAGACAAGAAAAGCACTTCAGCTGCTGGCCCAGAAGCCCTATAGCCTCCTGCAGAACCAGAACAGCTGCATGGACATGTCTGAAAACATACTCCAGTCCCACAGCAAGACTGGGAGAGAAAGTTAAAAGCCACAACAGCTTACGCCACCACCGGAAAACAGAAGAATGAGGGGATCAGGAGGAAACAAACCATTTCACTTCTTCCACTCCATGGCAACACATGTCCATCACTGCAGATACCTCCACTGGCCTGTTAAAGTGCAAGAGTCTCAGAGCAAGCCTGAACTGACTGACCTGCAGCCCGAGCAGAGATGATGCTCCTCACACAAGCCTTCCCATCTCTCACAGCTTAACCATCTCCAAGTTCCTCCTTTAGAGGGCTGGGTGTTAAGCACAATACAAAATTCCCTGCTCTGATGTAAAATCACCTTGTAGGACAGGCTGTGGGACTGCACAGAAGAGGTGAGGATGCCCACGTGATGCCTCCACCAAGCTGGCAGAACATGGGTGACAGACAAACCACACACTGCCTGTGGGATAGTACTGCTTCCTTACCTTTTCTGCTGTTTCTCCTGATGCCAGCAAAAAGCAAGGCTAGATGGCAGCAGGCTCCTAAAGTGTCCCCACCTTTTCTGAGAGACAAGCTGCCTCCTGCAATACTCCTCAAGGCCAATAAACAAAGGTTAAGGAGCTATTTTTCATACTCGTAAGTCATAGATTATCCCGAGTTGGAAATCTTAACCCAATTTTCTTAATCCAAGAGCTCCAAAAGCAGGAGCACTATGTGCATACTTCCAAGTGCTGAAATCTAGGGATGAGCATTTAACTCCAATTCTAAATAGGACAAGAAGGCTGTCTAAACAAGTTACTTTCCACTCAGAAAAATAATAACCTCTGTTGACACCAACCTATCCCAGCAAGTGCCTGTGACTGTGTCAGGCAACACTGGCCTTCACACAGGTGCTCTCCCACCCAGCACCAATCACCTGCTTGGGCACTATCACTGTAGCATTGC
This sequence comes from Atrichornis clamosus, assembly GCA_013400975.1. Taxonomy (NCBI): domain Eukaryota; kingdom Metazoa; phylum Chordata; class Aves; order Passeriformes; family Menuridae; genus Atrichornis; species Atrichornis clamosus. The sequence goes on from WBMZ01016211.1 coordinate 77,544, forward strand.
TGCTGGTAGCATTTGACAACCATCTCCCTCTGACCCTCCACAGCCCACAGGTTCAAAATATCAGTCAAAACCAGCTGGGGCTGGTTCTGTGCCATCTTCTGTCCCCATGCCCTGCTTGAGCAAAATTCTTTTAGATATCAATCCCTCCCCAAAACAAATCTATTAAGTTTACTATTGCAAATAAAACAAAGAAGTCAAAATATTTGCACATGAGTCAGTGCATTGCTCTAAGGTTCTCACACCATTCCTGCTGCCTTAACCTTCACAAAACAATTATTAACATTGGCACCAAATCAAAAATCCTTTATATGGTTAAAATAAGCCAGGTTGTACATTATCCTTCCTTTAGTAAAATACAGAATAACCATAGCCTGTAGCCATTGCAGAGTGCAGTGCTAACTGCACTCCACAGCACAGAGGCTTTGTCTCCCTCTGGCTAGACTACACCATGATAGCTGTGTAGGTTTCTAAGGAACAGAGAGAAGGTTTCAACCACTACAATTTGGTAGAAAGAGATGTTTGCACCAGTCTCTGCTAATTCCACAAGGGAAGTCCCAAACAAGGAGTAAATTCCCACATCCCAATGTGCTGCATGGGATTGTAGCACCAGCATCCTTGGGAGGCTACAGAACAAGGATGGTTGCAGCCTCCATGTGCCACAGGTGAACATGGAGGTGACACTGCTTTTCCGTGCCGCCACCCACCAGGTCACCCAGGGATGGAGGGTGAAACACAGCAGTGCCTCAGCAGTCACTGTGAAAATACAGAAGGTAGAACATGGCAATCCTTGGAGCCTGCAACAGCAACAGATTCTCCTTCAGCAACAGACTCATTAACCCAACTCACAATCCTACGGATGGGGCTGCTTATTTGCACTAATTAACTTCTCAGATTGCAGAGAGGCCAGAGGACAGCACCTCAGCAAGGACTGCAAGAGGCCACATGGTCCTGGTGTGGAATGCTGGAGCACAGAGAGGCAGCCTCACACATCCAGCCTGCGAGCAGGGCCGGCTGCCGTGCATGTGCAGGAGACGTGGTTTGCAGGCACAGGGAGCTCATACAAACCAGGGAAGGGGACAGTGCCCTGTGGTCCTGAAGCTGATAAACCTGAAGTCTAGAGCTCATTCCCACCTACATCATCACAGAATTGTAGAAGGAATAAGGTTGGAAGGGACCACTGGAGGTCATCGAGTCCAACCTCCCTGCTCCAGGGTCCCCTAGACCATCCTAGGAGTCCCCTAGACCATCCTAGGAGTCCCCTAGACCCCTGCAGAGTCCCCCAGAGTATGTTACTCCAGATGGCTTTTGAATATCTCCAGAGAAAGAGACCCCACAATCTCTGGGCAACTTGTTCCAGGGGTTCCATCCCTCATCTCAAACAGGCGATGGCAACCCCCAGCAGGTATGAGGAGAAACCTCTGTGACCCAGGATGAGTGAACAGCACCTGGAGAGGAGGAGAATGAGCTAAACCCAGCAAGGATCCAAGGAGAGGGCACTCCTGCCTCAGCACACTTCTACTTCAACCAGCCCAGAGTGGTCCCCAAGAGCTGGCAGAGCCTAGCACAGGAAGAGAACAGCCTCCTTCAGGGGCTGGAAATTTCAAGCTTCCCTGCCTCCAACACTGTTGCCACATCCCTTTCACAGGAAAGGTCGTGGACACATGCCACTTTTCAGCCACTGGGCACAAACACCAACAGGAGTGCTTTCCAAGCAAGCTAGAGAGCATCTCCCCAAGCAAAAGGAGTCTTGGGACTCAAATGCTTCTTTGTCAACAGCACGGGAGGACCTATAACTCTGGCTCACTGCCACCACTCCACCACACCTCCCAAAAGAGAAACATGCTTTTAAAATAACTCTTCTATAAATCAAGGCGCTAAATAAAGCCCAGGTTAAGGTCACGTCCGGCCAAACTGGCTTTCACTGCTGCTCAGCTGGGAGCCAGCTGCTGGTGCAGGGGCTGGAGCACAGTGGGGGAAGAGGAAAGCAGCATGTGGGGATGGGGTGGGCTCCATGGGCTGCCGTGTGACAGGAACAACCTAGCATGGTCCCACCCAGGAGGGCAGGGGAGCAGGGCTTCACAGGAGGACTTCACACCTGGCAGAGGGCCTGGGTCTGAACAGGAGCAGCAATGAGTGGGGTGGGCAGGCTGCCCTCTCTCCTGTATGTCACAGGAGCTATGGATGCTGTGAAACAAATAGAACAATGAAGACTTGTGGTAAAGCTTTGCTGCTCAGCCCTAAGAGCCTCACTCCATCACAAACTGCAGCAAGAACCAGGAGTCAATCAGAAATGAGGTTACCAGCCCCTGGGCAGAATCCCCAGGCCAGGGGTGAGGAAGAGGAGCCCAGCAACTGTCACAGTGCTGTGCAGGGAACACATCTACCTCTCCTGGTGCAAGCAGCCACTGCAGGATGGGAGAGGAGCCTGCCATGAGGCACCTGGAATAACCAGGAGCTCCTTGGGCTTTTCTAGATGCGCTGATTGACTTTTCTGCCTACCTTTGTGGGCATGAAGAGAGCGACACAGCAGCTCCAGCCACTGGGAACTCCTGTCATTCTACATTTCTTTCTGACTCAGGGTTGAACTTCTTCCTCTTCAGGACCTGCTGCTCACCAATTAAGTCAGAACCCTGGAGAACCTCCTACAGGTCTGAAGAACAAGAAGTCAGCCTGCCTGGGGAGCAGAGAGATCATTCTCAGGGCTACACACACACCTTGCACAGCATCGGAATACCTGTGCTCTTCAAGAAAGAGACAGCAACCCAAATGACTCTGGACAATGCAAGTTGGTGCAGGGGAAGGCTGCAGTGCTGCTGGACCCACCTGGGACCACAAAGCCTTCACAGCATTTTCCCTACAACTCACCCAAGCACTTTGCTAATTTTGCCTACGGAGTACTGAGTATTGGTGAAAGCAAACATGAAGAGGCACAGATCTTTCCTGCGGACAGCCCAGATGCTGTCTGCAAACTGCTAAAAAACATTGTTTTGGTGAGACCAGACCAACTGTTTGACTAACCCATGACCTATGGCAGACAGTGCTCCTTTCCAGCAAGCTGGACTGACCTGCGTAACATGCTGAGGATTCATCCTGCAGCAGGAATTTAGCTAAAGAACCTACAGCTCTGCTCTCAGAAACCTAGACCTTCATTTGAGCCGCCAAAGAATGAAACTACATGTCCCAAAGTGCCCCAGTTAAATCCAGAGCTTGCTGTGGCTTGGCAGAGCAAGGAGCATAGCTGGGCAGAGGAGCAGAGCCCAGAGAGGCTGCAAGCACAGCGAGTGATGCCCGTGGTACACCCAGCTCTGAGTCACCCAGCGTCTCAGCTCCCACTCAGCAGGGAGGCCTTGCCAGGAGCTCCCGCAACTTTGCCCTTCTTCTGCTGTCTGCCTGGAGCCTGGCCATGTCCTGCATGCATCCACTTTCCCCCCTCTTGCCCAGGTACCACAGACAGTGTGAAGGCAGCACAGAAGAGACCAGAGTCTGCAAAGGTGAGGGGAAGAAATGACCCAACCCTCCCACACCCCAGACTGGAAAGTAGAAATAACAGCAATACTGGGGAGAGGCAGAGCTCCAAGCAGCACAACGCAGAGCCTGCCCATGGCTCCCAGCCAGCTTTGAGACTGGGGGAAAAGGAGCTCACAGCAGGCACTGAGCAGGGCTGGGTTAGTTGGTCCGTCCGTCAGCAAAGGCTGCTGTGCTGCACCACTGGCTGGGGCTGCTCAGCTCTCAGCTGACGTGAGAAACCTCATTTCCAGTAAAAACAGACCTCTGGGCTTTCCATGAAGCCTTTCCACTTTCTGACACAAAGTTGAAAGACAGGGTGCTTTGCCTTTTTAAAAAAAGATACATTTCTTGGTTCAAAAAGGTCTTTGGCTAAAAACAAGGCTTGTTTTTCTGACAAAATTTGAGATTTCCCACTCCATTGCTGCAGGGAGGAGAACCCTCCCAGCCTCATTTCCTGAGCTGTTCTAATCACAGCAGCAATGAGTTCAAGAGAGAAAAATCTTCCCAGAGCAAGTGCCAGCTCCCCCCCTGCTGCTCGCTCTGAGGCTCAGGGGGAGGCTGAGAGGAGGGCGCCTGCCTTCGGCACCCTGCCTTCCTCTGGATAAAATAATGTATTATTAAGTGGTGCAGCTCTAGAGGTAGGCATTCCCACTCCTGTAATTACACCACCTTCCTGTGAGATAACCAAGAACGGCTCTACCTGCTCTTTGGGCTATTGTTTTTGGCTTTTCAGGGAGAAAAGCAGAGCACCCAGTTCCACTTGAGAGGAAAGTGTTTGTAGTCTCACCCAGGCCAGCTTTGCTCAAGGGCTGTACCTCCAAAAGCAAGCTGCCTTCTGCATGCCACCACGGCATCCCTTGCACAGGGCATGGCTGCAGCCTGGCTCAACTTCCCTGCCACTGAGGCCGGCAGGACTGCTCCACAGCCTGTGGATAAACCAGCTCTTACAGCTTTGCAGGGAGTGGTGCTCTGCAGACGGAGCTCAGAGAATCATTTCCAGATGCCTCCCTCTGTTCTCCCAGCCCTTCTCCACGTTGACGCGGCTGCGGCAGCCAAAGCAGCTCCTACTGGGCAACACACAGGATTATCATTCCAGGCACTGCAGGAAAACAAGCGCTTGGAAGCGATTAACTCATGATCTCTCATTTAATTAAACAAAGGGAAAAATGATGTATTTGCTTTTCAGCTCCGAGGTCCCTCTTCTGCGCATGCTGTAGGTCTGGGCATCCGCAGCCGGGTAAAGGCAGGCCCAAAGCTGGGTGATCTCCCCAAACCCAGGCTTGGTTTGTTTTCACCCAAGGGGGACATCCCACATTGCTCTGAAAGCGAAGCGTGACCTCCTGCAAGCTTCAAGCTTTGGAGTGTACAGCTACACCAATGCTGTCCTTATGCTGGAGCAAAAGGCAGGGAATAGCAGGTGGCAGAGGCAGCCTGGTGCAGGTACATCCCTGGCTCTGTACCACACTGCAGGCGGCCTAACACAGACCTTATCATATGGCACCAGTCACCTGAGCCTGCTCTCCAGCCCAAGACCCCTGTTTACTTGAGTCTAATACAGCACCTTCCTCCTTCTTCACCTTACTCCTCTCTACCCTTTCCTTCAGGTTTTTGTACTCCAGCTTTTCTGGAGCAGAGCTTGTAACTTTCTCCTTTGTCTGTGCAACACCCATCACATCAGAAAAGCTGCTGACAACTGCTGAACAGATTAAAGAGGCCAAAGTGAGGGTGACCCACAATCCAAGAAAGTCGTCTTTTAGGCAGAGAGGGGAAGAACTGGGAAATGGAGATAAGCCTTTCTTCACAGGGACGTGTCTTGCTCCTAAACAAGTTCTCAATGTCCTGAGCAGGAGGTAGGTCTTATCCATAGCAACAAATGATCCCTGCTCTCAAAGACCAGTTACTTTCTATTAGAAATAGATCAAGGCAATGATATAGGTGTTTAAAGGGCAGCTAAGATAACAGATCAAAGCCCTGTCCTTAAACAGACATCTTCCAGCTGAAACAGGGGCCTGCAAATGGATTAGAAGAGCTGTGTATAAAACACCATCCTACAGCTGGACACCAGCTTATTTTGGTTTAGTTTAATCAAGGGATTAAGTCCTTAATCTGAAATAACTGTCTAAGCACAGATTTTTTTTTTTAAATATCACTGGCATAGCTCTAACAATGCAATTAATTAACCAAGTTGTACTCTGTGTGATGCAAAGCTTTAGGTGCCTTTAGAACACCCTTCCCAGCAACAGCCTCACGCTGGTAGAGTGTGAGCACATGGCAGCCATGGTTTCACTGCCCACTGAAAGCCATATGCACCTTCTCAGCTCCTCGAGACCACCCAGAGCTCTCTCTCCTCTTCACTCCTGCTGCCAGACTGCACCGGCTGCCCTGCCTTGGGCACCGACACTGGCCATGGCACCATATGCCACAGTCCAACCAGGGATCTCCACATTCCAAGTGTCATGTTCCTACAACAGGCTCGGACAAGGCTTGCTAAATCCTGTTAGGTATCACAGACAGAGCCAAGAATTTCACAGGCCAATTCTATACAAGACAAGTCCCGAGACACTGCATCAGATTCTCTTTCTTTACAGGGCTCTTCTTGCAAATGCACTAAAAACCTTTCTCTCTGCTACCCAATAAAAGAAATGGCTTGAGCTCATTCACATTATTATTAGTGACAGCATTTGCTCTGCTCTCAACTTCAGGCATTGGCATCCATCTGGCAAACCAACCCAAGCAGTAGCATGCTGTGCTCCTTCTCATTTCTGCCTAACGTGTACCGACTAATAGGGCACTCCAGGCAGATGAAAGATTTGTTTGTACCAGCCAGCTATAAAATACCCTGAGTAAATTCTTCACCAAACAGGTCAGCTCATTTTAACACCTTTTAGTCAGAGGCATTAGGCCATAGCCAACCCCTTGTGTTCAGACACCCATCTGGGGGCATCTTACAACAGATGGGCAGCCGCCTGTGCTCAAAAAGAAAATGATAATCCTTCAGCAGGCCAGCTGATGAGTGCCAAAAACAATTTTCATGGGGTCAGTATTTAGAGTATTAGTTCTGTGCCAGCATTGCACACGTTCTGGGCTCACGTTCAGATCTCACCCCTTCCCTCTGTAAGGTGCACGAGCTGCTGGAGAGACTCCCATGGGGACTGGTGGATTCTCCATGTCTTGCAACCTCCATAATTGAGGGTGGATGCCACAGACAAATGATCCTGTTTTAGTTAAAGACCTCCCAGACTCAATAAGGGAGCCAGGTAACACTCTGTGGTCCCAGGATCCCATAACAGATGAGCCATAGTTCCTTTTGGCCTTAAACACACTGTATTACCATGTGCTCATGAAATACAAGTCAGAGAGGAACAGAAACTGGTCTGAAGCCGAGCTGCAATTTCAGGAGGGGCTGGCTGAGTGCATGGGAAAACAGTAAGTGCAGAACAACCTTCCTTGGAGGAGCACATCCCTGCACACCGATAGGAGAAGGCAGCTGGCAGCAGTGCTCAGATGCCTCTGAGGAAGGGGCTGTGAGGAAGGATGAGCCAGAAGGGCAGAGCAGGCAGCTCAGAGATGTCCATGGCTATGCCACCTCAGCCATGGGCCGCTCCAAGGAGCATCAGTCTCTGACCTGCAGGGAGAAGCATTCCTGGTCAGAGGGACCAAAATTTGTGCCAAGACTCTGAGTTCACTGGGGAACAGACACAAGTGTGCTTAAGCTCTCCTCCTGCCCCTGAGCAGCCAAGCCTGGGACAGATTCAGATGAAAATATTTCCCCTCTATTTGGATACAGCACTAAATGCATGCCTCCCGGAAAGCTAAGTAAATCAGTCATAAATTCAGGGCATTTCTTTTATTAAACTCCTGAGTTAGAAAGGGTGAACACCGGCTTTTAAAGCTACTCCCTTTATAGATTTTTTTTTTCCAAACAGAAAACAGTCTCACGTGTCCCATTATTTCCATACATATCAAAGGAGGGTGGAGATTTAACTAGCAATTTCTAAAAGATCTTTGTGCAGAGAAGGGATGTATGCCAAAACGTGGGTGGTTATAAGCCCAAACACAAAGGAGAATACATCCACAGGCATTTTTCCCCTTGATCCATTAACGGGTCTGCATACCAGCCTCCAGAGCATATGAGAGAGACCTTGTTCAAAAGGTAAATGTATTCAGCAAGATGACAACAGACAGCAAATAACCCACATCCTTTAGCCATGTTGGAGGCTCAGCAGCGCTGGGGTTTTGTTGGGAGGCACTGAGATTTGACAAGCAGCCTCAGGGAAGGTATCCTCCTGAAGGAACCTGCTCAGGAAGCCTCTGCCACGCCTAATGCGGGCTGCAAAGCTCAAGGTGGACACCTAGCTCAGGTCACCAGAACTCCAGCAGCTTTCCTTCTCTGCACCATGCAAACCAGCATCCGGCCACAGCAGTATGTCCCATTGCAGGTGACCACAAGGCCCCACAGAGGCTCCCCTCTGCCACACCCACCACTGTCCAGGAGGAGCACACACAAGTCTTCCTCTGGTCCACATTTCTCTTCAGCTGAGCCATTTGTTTCCATTCAAATCAATGGCTAGTTGCACCAGCTAGAGCAAGGGTTCATCCTGGGCTTCCCAGCCTGATGGCAGGATGGCAAATCTGAGCAGACAGAAAGAGTTTCAGATTCATTCTGTGCTGCTTTGATCTTGGAAGTTTCAGCTTGGTGTCCAGTGATGCAAAAAATGGGATACATATGAAATCACCCAGGAGCATTTACCACAAGAAAGGCCCCATTTTTTGTTAATATTTTAATGAAAGACTAGGCCAGCCAACAGAGATGAGGTACTTGGGTGGCAGAGAGATATTAGAATGATCAAACCTTCAGAGCTAACCAGGGCATGTCCACTCACTTCTCTGAGCTGCAAACCAGGTCCCATGAGTGGTGCTGAAAACACAGAGCATCCCATGGCCAGATGTGGGCAGCTTTACCCAGACAGGCTCTCCTTGCTTTTACTGCTCTTCAGTCAGCAACACATCTGATCCTGGTGCTCCCACTTGCTTTTTCAGACCTTGGCTACATTGAGCTCTGCAGGACTGGAACAGGGGGTTCCATCACAGGTAGAGAGCCAGGAACAGGAACAAAAGGTGCTCTGGTATGAACGTCCAGACATGGGTTCAGTCTATAGTTTCTGCAGAAGACACCTTGACTGTCTCAACAGAGATTTTTTTCAGTACTTCAGTGCTAAGGGGCCTGCAGCCCCTGCAATGTGACTTTCACCCACACTCAGCACTAATGCTCAGGTTTAGGCTTTGCACAGCCTGTAGGACAGTTCAGGTTTTACACAGACTGGTTGCAGACAGGGTTATGTTTGAGATGAACCTAGAGAATCAGGCCCTGTGAGCTGAGTGCTGTGCCTGTGCCCTAGCATTTGGAGGCAGATATGCTGGCTGATCTTGTCTGAAGTGACCAGCCACAAGATGCTGACAGAGCTCTCAGGCTATGATCTCTTCTGCTAGCAAGGTATGCCCTCAGGGCCAACTGCCCATTGGGGTAGATGGCCAGCAGCACGGCCAGAGGGGGTTAAGCTACAGGATGCTGGTTTTCAGAAAGTAAGTGCTGACACTCAGCACGGAGTCCCCCTTGGACACCTGCGTTTTCTCATCGTAAGCATTTGCTGTCTTGCATTCCCATGGGGTACTAGAGTACATTTGGCAATTCCTAGGTAGAATGCCTAGGCTGGCCTGTCACTTGCATTTAGCTATTATTTTTATTGCTACAATAAACAGCATGTTCACCTGCCCAATGCTTTTGGAAAGAAGCTGGGCAAAATCCAAGTTGTCAACCTTGTTACCCCAGAGGAGGTGCTTTCAAACTGCTTCCATGTGCTCAGGATTACGTCTCTGGACTTTGTCTGTGTTCCAACATCTTGCTCATGGTTTTGGCAGAGAAATAAAGAAAGAAGATCCCCAATACTTAAAGCTCTTTGTGATTCCCAGACTCATTTCCTTCCCACCCTGGGAGAAGACATAACTGGAGGATAAAAGAAAGACCCTATTTTCTGCTGAAACCCATCCTCTCTCCTGCCAGCATAGAGGTGCCACCTGAACTTCTCTGCAGGATGCACCAGGCAAGGTGAAGCCTGGAAATGCCAGGGAACAAGAGCAGATCCCCAGTCACAAAAGCCTTGGGATGAGCAAGGTAGACAGAGCCCAGTAAAGGCCTGGCCTTGGGGTTCTAGTGGAAGCGGGTTGCTTTGGGCCAAGGTGTCTCATCCATTTGCTGCTTTAGGCATCCCCCTGCTGCCACAACCCTAGGTGCCCATACACACGCCCCATCAGCTCTAACACTGAAACCCCATGAAGAGGAATCACCTGCAGAACAGGGCAGCCAGCAGTTGTGCCTTGCCAGACCTCCATCAGGAGCCAAGTCTTCAAGAGTCCTGCAGGCTGCTGGAGGCCATGAGGAGGTCTTATGCAGGCCAGCAGACTGACACACATTCATTGAGATCCAAATCTTTTGCCTGCAGGGTTTGTTTGATTTACCAGGACACAAAAAAATCAGAACAGCTTGGAGTTACAGTCACAACTTGGTTGCTCACAGAAATGCACCTGCCAAAATGCAGACTGGTCTACCACAGCATTGAGAACAGACACCTTCCACGCACCACAGGTGTCCACAGCACGGCCAGCACCCACTGCTGGGTCTGGTGCAGCTTGGCCTCTGGTTCTTGTTCCTTCCAGCTGAGATAAGCACCTAAGGGGCACACAATCCCTCCTCAGCAGTGATACGTGGTCCCTGAATGCCCAACCACCAGGACTGGTCATGACACTGCTCCACACAAAGGCCCCTGCTTCAGACAGCTTTTGCATCACATATTAGAACAATGTCAAGGAGGATCTGAACTGGGGATGAAGCACTTGGGAATCAGGAAGTCACCTCCAGCTTGCAGGAGCAGAGTAGCAGCAGCTGGTCTCGGCCTCAGGCCTTCCAGGGCAAAGTTTCACAAGCATTGCTCCAGCCCTTATGGCAAAATGCAGCCTGTGGGACTGCAAGGGATGGTCCCAACCCTGCACAATCTCAAACAGGGCTCTCATTTGATTTCAACTTCATACTATAACCTGTGTAGACTGAAAATTGCCAGGAACACACTAGGCATGGGGCGAGAGAAAGAGGTCTCCTGACTGGGGGGGAGAAGTAGAGTGAGATGCCTGCAGGCCTCCACAGCAGGATAGCAGAGGAAAGCACACCATGGCTCTGACACAGGCATGTGAGGGTACAGAGCACCACAGGATCCTCTGCAGAGGAGCTGGATGGTGGCTACGGGAAAACACATAGGTCTATAAACTTAGCTCAGGTTGCAGAAGCCAGAAGTTGGTCAACTCATCCTTCACTGAAAGCCAAGTTTCTGCAGGCTCAGAAGCTGAACTTTTGAAAAAGAGCAAGTCACTGCCCGGCACAGCAGCAATGCAAGGTGCTTGTCCCCTTCATGGACTTTGTTCCCTCTGCTGTGGTGAAGCAGCCCATGACATAGCAGGACACGTCCACGAGATTTAGGGCTGCTGGGCACATGGAACTCAGCCTGAGCCCAGGAGCACATCATCAGAAGCCAGACTGGTGCTCAGTGGGATCTCACTACAGGGCCAGTGATCCCTCCACCCTCTGCTAGCCCAGGGCTGGGCACCTCTGTTTGCTGGGCAGTGCCAGTGTGGCTGGGCAGGGGACAGCCCTGCAGCCACTCCCAGGGAGTCTGAGTGCTCTGCTGCCCACTGCGCTCTCCAGCCTCTCCCCTCCCCAAACAAGGATCCCTGCATGAAGAACTTGACACTGAAATGGAAGGGTCCCTGCCCAGCTCAAGGGGTTCTCTGGATGCCCACCCTGGGCAGGAGAAAAGGCTCTGCAAGAGGGCAGTGCCCAGAGCCCCAGAGCAGGATTGGCAAAGAGGGCAAGAAAAGTGCCCAGTATCCAGGCAGCCCAAAAGACAGGGCCTGCCTGACCTGACCCATCCCAGCTCCTCGCTCCAGCACTGTACCCCCATAGGCAACTCGCAGGGGGTCAGCGCCAAAAAGAGTTCCCTGCAGCCGTCCAGGACTGGCACCAAGGGTACAGTGTGCCACTCGAGTACCGGGAAGTGCCAAAAGAGCTGTTTCCCACTGCCGGCATTAGTGCCGGGCACTGGCTCCAGGCAGGCTGCCCTGATAGGAGCTCCATCCCGCGCAGCCCTGCTCGTGCCCAGGGCAAGAGCCCTTCGCAGAGAGTTCCTTACCATGTTCCCGGCCTCCTTTATTTCCCCTTCACTTCCAAAGACAGCGTGTTTTCTCTTTTTCCTCCATGTGTGCGACGGGGCGTCTCCTCTCCCCTCCGACGTGAAGCACCGAAGCACTTTGAGTTCTGGACTGTAATCCAAGCCCTCACCGCCCCCAGCACAGCTCCAACTAATCTAACTCATGACACTACCGGGGCTGAGCAGGGGACCTCGAAGGTTTCTCTGACAGCCAACTCCAGCGCTAGACGGCAGAGGGGCATAGCGAGAGCGGGGTGCCGCATGCCCCAGCCCTGCGGGGACCTTACGGACACGGGCAGAGCCAGAAGGGCTCCCGGGCTGCTCCTTACGGCATCGCTGCTCTCCGCCTTCCTCCGAACGCCTGGCCCGCCGCACAGACCTGCTTAGTGCAGACGCGTCGTGGCAGGGAGCTGCCTTCGCCCGGGAAGAGCTGAATAGCTGCTAGAGGAGAGCAAGGCAGGCATCCCGAGAAGGTCTCCAGCTTCCCAAAGAGGTTTCCAGCAAAATCCTCCCCCCTCGCCTCCTCTCGGCTTGTTTTTCTCTTAAGTCCAGAGAGGTTTCTCCAGTCCGCGAGATCCTGAGGCAGCTCTGCAGGTTAAGCAAAATGCCGGGAAGTACAGAGAGAGTGCTCTGAAATATTGTTTTTCTAACTTCTAGAAGGAAAACAGAGAGCAGTGACCGCTTCAGGCAACAGCAACAAACTACATTGGGATCGGGCGGGAGATGTGGAGACCTCACCCCCTCCCAAAGGAGGAAGTAATTTAACACGGCAAGTTTCTCCACCCCTCCATTAATTGTTTAAGATGGCCGGGGGCCAAAATACTGCCCGAGCAGTGGGGAAGGTCACCAAACAGATAGGCAGCAGCCTACAGAAGTGACAACGGGAAAGGGCAGAGCCATAGAGACGGAGAGAGAGAGAGAGAGAGAGAGAGGGGCAGGTGCCGCGGGGCATCCCAGGATCTGCTGACACACAAAGGCTTTGTGTAACGGGAAACAGGGCGGGAAGTGACACACAGGCAAAACCTTAGAACCCTGGGCACGAGGTGTAGGGCCTGGAACCAGAAACTGCCTCTCCAGATCGAGCCGTGCATGGTCTCAGCAGCCTTGGCTGGGACTGACACTCCATCAAGGAGTTCACAGTGCTGGTATTTGGTTGTCCCCACTTATGGGAGAGGTCACACAAACCAATCCATCCCAAGAGGCAGCGTGACTCAGGCAGGATGTGAGGACCTACAGCAGGAGGGACAACATCTCCTGCATGGACAAGTAGAACAGCACAGGGTACTTGCCTGCTGAAGCTGGAGCAACTGCTACCAACACCTCTACTGCCTTGGCTCACAAGGCAGAGTCCCACAGCCTTCCCAAACCCTGCTCCACAGGGCCAGCAGCAGAGGCCACACGAGCTAGTCCAGTTCAAGACTACCTTCATATACTCCTCTCCCAGCGAGGACTGCCAACAGTTGACCCTCAAACCCCACTGCACGTGATGGCCTCGTGGCATGTTTCCAGACCTAACCAGCAACCAGGAGTTTGAGCAGCCCCAAAGCCAACCATTCAACCCACCAGTTGCTTTGTGTGCTGCTGCATTTCCTATTGGCAGCAAGGATGGATGACAGTTCCTGCAAGGTTGCAGTTTGCTTTCCTTAAGCCACGAGAGATGTCCTCCTAAAAGGGGCTGTGACACTGACAGTGCCCAGAGCAGAGCTGCTGCCTCACTGTTCAGCACTTGGCTTGCAAACAGCCCGAGCTTGCAGAGGCTCCCCCACAGCCTCAAACAGCCTGTCACCTTCTCCCCACAGCAGCACTGCCTCTGTAGGCAGTGCCCATATCTGGTGACAGCAATTGCTAATACCAAACTGGGTGAAGGAAAGCATCCCTGCCACTTCAACAAGTATTAACAACCCAGCACAGGGACTATCTAGTTGTTGTCATCTGCAACAACTAATTTGAGATCTTAGATCTTGTCTGTGGATGCAGGAGAGCCTCTGTTTCCCCCTCATATTCCTTGCAGGAGGGTGAGGAGCCTGGCATACTTCCCCAGCAGAGCAGCTGACCACAGCTCTCAGGGTCTGCACAAGGCTACTTTTGCAAAGTAGCTTTGCCCTTCATCTATTCCCCAAGCACATGTCCCAGCCCACAAACATGGCTAAATTTGGCTAATCTTTGAATATCTTCCTGCAGGTGCTGGGAGTCTCCCTAGGGATTGGCCCACTCCCAGAGAGGAGGGAGCACCAAGAGCAATGTCTCTGCAGCACACACACGGCTGGCTATGACAAGCCTCGTGCTATCAGAGGTGCCAGGCTATTTCTGTTGGAGGCATATCCCCATCACTGAATAAAAGGAGGCAGAAGAGATCCAACACGCCTCTCATGTCCACATGTTTTATAAGGAAATTTATAGGAAATATCCCTACTGTTTCTACAACTGCAGCAGTACATGTAGGTTTCCTTTCAGGAGGCCACGGCTGCCCAGGGCTAACTCAAATTGTAGAATCATAGAGAAATCCTGAGCTGGGAGGGACCCACAAAATCAGAGTCCAATTAATTGTTCTGCACGGGACAACCCCAAAAATTATACTATGTGTGATTGCACTATCCTTGCACACAATTATTTTTATCCAGCAAACAGGTCTCTGCAATTACCCTGAGGTCTGCAGGAGGACCAGTCTTCAAGTAGAGATCTGAAGTCTCAAAAAAGTCTGGCCATCAGCAGCCTGGGTACCAAATCTGGGCTCCTCAGGTCTATTCTAGTAGCCCTAAAGCTCCTGCTCCTGCAGGAGGGCTACTGCACAAGCCAGGAACTACCTCACCTTTGAAACAGTCATGTGCTCCCCAGGCAGCACAAAGGGCAATGCAGAGCCAGGTAGGGGGCTCTGCCTTGCATCCCCAGAGCTCATGGGGATGAAGGGGATGGAGCAGAGAACCTGCTCCCATGCTGTTACTAAGCCAGTCAAGTCTCCTACACCCAAACCTTTGGCAGCAGATCCAGGGTGAGCAGCTTTTGGCTTTCCTCACTCCTTCAGGCACAGGCCTGGGAGCACAAGGTATCATCTCCTTTAGTTCTGAGTTAGCAGGTAAGACACTGTCAAGCCACCTAATTCCCGCTCTTTGATGGCCAGAAAGAGAAAAGTATTATAGGTTCTTATAGCATCTAATGAGGAAGGCACCACATAGGTACACAGGGCCTGGTTCCTGTCCCATTTTCCATGACAAGTGAAAGTTCTCCACAAGCTCCCAAGCCAGCACCACTCAGGAGGATGCAGGGAAGTTGGTGGCACCCTTTACAGCGGCTGTCGAACACAAAAGCAGCTTAGAGCCCAACCTCACGCCTCCTCCCTTTCCTACACTTCACTCAAAGCTCAGGAGCACCTTCCCCCATATGGATTTCCAGGCTGAAGAGCCTGAGTTCAGTTTACCCCCATCCCAGTCGGAGGCAGTGACGTGATTTCCTGTACCATGGCACGGCGCTAAGGGGAACATCGCATTGCTGTTTACTCATGGCTGGATCCTAACATAGTTTCCTTTTTTTTTTTTAATTGCAAAGGGGCCTTTCCCTCTTCTGCATTGTAGATCCATTTCCCGCACAAGCACATGGGAGACAGCTGTAACCAGCACTTCAGTGGGTGTTAAAAAGCCCCTCTTGACTGAGGCTGACAACAATGCTGTGCTTGTTCCCCAGCACAGTCTCACTCTGTCTCCTCGCAGGAGCAGCTCCTCGCTCTTGCGCGAGGCCTGCGCTTTCCTCAGGGTTGGTTTAATTGCTGAAGCCGCTGCAAAAGGCTGCTGTCATCCATGCTGGCAGAGATCTGGGAGCCCCAGCTTCCCATCCAGGCCAGGTCCTTTGCATGAATGAGGGGCAGTTTTACACTGAGGGAACTGCTTTGCTACTCACCTTCAGCAGCAGCTGAGTATTGCTAAGCACAGCCTGTCCCAGAGATGAAATATAGCAAAAGGCATTACGAAGGATGGGAGCCAACCTTTGAAGGCTGTGGGGCCTCCCCAGAGTTGAAAGAAAAGGAGGTGGAAGAGGGGTCAGTAGAACTGTTCTGAAAATGTCAGCGATTGTAACTTCAGATCCTCATCTCTTTCCCCTCTGTCCCTTTCCCCTTTTCTGGATCTGGTTTCTGGAGTTGCAGTATTTCTCGAGTGCCTGAAGCAGTACCGCAGCCTAGAGCTGGGAAGAGAGCACAGACAGAGGTAGGAGACAGGGAAAGGACCTCTGCCTTTGAGTCAACACTAGCAGAGTTCTGCTTATTTTCAGTTGTGCAAATCAGGAAATGCTCAATTCTTTTATGAATAGGATTCAGCTATGCTGGAAGCAACACAGGACAGATGTTTTAGATGCCAGATAAGGACATCTCCTGACCTAGGGGAAGTTGTGCAATATGGATGTTAGCAGGATGATTACATTACTGTGGCCAACAGCTCTCAGGAAAATACCCCCATGAGCTCCATGTTAGCTTAGTATGATCACTGGTGCACAGCATCACCAGTATGATCCCTCAGCACAGCATAGGAAATCTCCTAGGGCCACAGAGACTCCCGAGGCTACAAGGAGCCTGGGAATGGGCTGTGGCAGAGCAGAACTCCAGGACCTATGGCTCCTGCTAAGCCATTGATCAGTGGATGCCTCTGAATCTACTTTCAGGCATCTCACTGCCAGACTGGGGTTCTCCACCTGTTCCCATGTCCACAGACATGGCAGTGCAGATATCCCATGGATTATCCCAGAGTTTCAGGAGAGGTACATTACAATGCCACCAAGCTGTCCACTGTGAAACCTCACAGAATATCCTGACTTGGAAGGGACTCACAAGAATCACTGAAGTCCAATTCCAATGCTATACCCCTTCCACTTGACAGCCTACAAAAGCATGGAAAGCCACCAAGAAGCAGCATTAGACCCCACTCAGCACAAGCCTTAAAACCAGTGTTAGATTTTGCTCAAAACAGGGTTTGTGAAAGAAAGGCAACAAGTGCTGCAGCAAGTAGAGCTGCAAGCAGCCTTTTGTACCAATTACACTTCAGGAAAGAACTAGCTCTCTCTCCCCATTAGGGGGACAACAGTGGGTTGTATGCAGTTTAATAACATTTAAACCTTTATTTCAGATCACAAGTAAAGCAGGTCTTGGCTTCACAAAAGCACATCTTGGTTTAACTAATTAATTTGATAATCCGCTATTTGAAATCCTCAGGAGACATTCAGCTTCTAAAGCAAGTAATTACCACTAAGTGGCAACCTCTTTGTGAGGCCCAGTCTGATTAGGGAAAAAAATTTCTTAAGCCAGAAATATAATCACGGTGTGATTTCCCAGAAGGACTGGAGGAGAGACTACATAACAACAGCTGGTCACGCTCACCATCTGAAGGAACAGAAGCAACTCAATTACAAGGTCTCCAGCTACAATTCAAGATGTTGTTCAGTGCCACTTGCAGCCATGGCCTGCACTTAACCATCAGGAGGCTTTACAGGGGGTGTTTTATAGGGACAGAAATCAGGAAGGTCCCACTTGGGGGTCTCAAATACCCAGGTGTGCCACAAGGGAAAGAAAGGAGTGGAATAAAAATTTGAAAAAAATTCACACATCAGGCTGGCTGCAGCACACGTTGAGAGAGGTGATTCTCCCTATCTGCCCTCAGGAGACCCCCCATGGAATACTGCATCCAAGTCTGGGGTCCTCAGTACAGGAGTGACATGGACCTGTTAGAGCAGGTCCAGAGGAGGCCACAAAGATGATCCTAGGGCTGGAGCACCTCTCCTATGAGGACAAGCTGAGAGAGTTGGAACTGTTCAGCCTGGAGCAGAGAAGGCTTTGGAGACATCTTAGAGCCCCTTCCAGTACCTAAAGGAAGCTTACAAAAAAAGAGAGGGGAAGTTTTTATGCAGGCAGAGAGTGATTGGGCACAGGGCGGTGGTTTTAAGCTAAAAGAGAAGAGATTTAGATTAGATGTTAGGAAGAAATTCTTTACTCAAAGTGAGGCACTGGCACAGGTTGCCCAGAGAAGCTGTGGATGTCCCATCCCTGGAAGTGTTCAGGGCCAGGTTGGACAGGGCTTTGAGCAATTCTGATCTAGTGGGTGGCATTCCTGCCTGTGGCAGGGGGTTTGGAACTTTGAGGTCCCTTACAACCCAACCATTCCATGATTCGAAGTCCAAGCTCATAGTGTGCAGTCCCACAGAGAAGCAATCCAAGCAGGGGAATATCAGTCTTATAGCCTCTGCCCAGATATGAAGGCACACCTTGATGACACACAGTGTCTTCCCAGACAAGCCAGCTGGACTCCATACATGCAGAGTACTTGCTGGCTAGACTAGCTCCAGGCATCCCCAAGTGCCCAGGGTCTTGGCTCAGCTGCCATCAATCACTGCCAGATTCCACAGGACAAAGTCCTGCTTCTGCACACACCCAAGACACCCATCTCAGTCTGAGCAGCTTGGGCTCCTTTAACTTTGGACTGAGGGGGGAACACACAGGTGCCCCCAGGCCTTATGAAGTGCTGCACACCACTCCTGGGTTAATGCCTCTACAACAGTCACCAGAGACTTCTCCTTGAAGTCATGAAAGCAGCCAGCTCAGGTAGGAGCCGGACTTGGATGGAAACCTGGCCTTCTGCCCCAATCAGGCACTGTCCAAGTAGGCACGTTTTCTCTGCAGCAACCCACCCCCTGAGGTGTTTCCCCACTGCAGTGGGCTCCCCTCTCGGGTACTGGGTGTCAGTATTCTGGTGCTCTAAGCACCGGGCAGGTGCACTGGTTGGCAGGATGTGACCATACTGGAGAAAAGATCCCAACCCCCGCCAAGAGCCTGTAGGACACAGAACCAGGCAGAGACACACCTCTGTGAATGAGGAGTCCAGAGAGCTTAAATGGTTTAAGAAGAGCTGCTTGTCTGTCTCCCTGGAGTTTAGGCACTGCCTGCCTTCCCCGAGAACAAAGTGCTCTTGGCTTAGAAATCCAGCTGTGGTTTCAGGACTTCTGCTTCAAAACTCACCACCATCTCTGAACAGAAGAACAGATCAGCTTTCTCTGAAGAGCAGCCTAAAACTGACCCATCTCTCTCCAGATCCCACGTATTGAACGGCACAGAAGAGTCATCTGTTTACCTTCCCTCCTGGCAGTGATGTTGCATGCTATTTAGCCCCACAGCACATGTTTACTGTACTCTCTGAGACAGCACGCTCACCTCTGAGCTAGACATGCCAGCGGGCACCCACACCCTTCCTGCCCCAGCCCCTCTCCCACAGACACAGGAGTTGTGGAACACAGGGTCACAGGCTACTGCAAATGCCGTCCTCAGTCACGGCTGCCAGGGCCTGCTCCTCTTTCCAGGTCTGCTTGACAGAGCAAGAGTTGTGATGACAGACAGACACCCCGCTCCATGGCTCCACACCACCAGGAGCCCCCACTTGTGTCTCAGCTCTGTGCCCAGCTCACACCTGAGCAACCAGCACCCACAAGACACGTGCCCAGCCCACACCAAGAGAAGCAGGTACATCCCTCAGAGGATGCCACTGAGCACCAACCATTACCAGACAAGGGCTGCCAGACAAACACATTTCTGAACTTGAGACCCATTCCTTCTCTTCTCAAAACCTAAATCCAACTATGCCCTGCTAGAAGGGAGGGCTGTCAGCTCTAACTAGTGGAGTGGGAATCCCCTCTGATCACAGTTT
The DNA here is from genome assembly GCA_013400975.1 of Atrichornis clamosus. Taxonomy (NCBI): domain Eukaryota; kingdom Metazoa; phylum Chordata; class Aves; order Passeriformes; family Menuridae; genus Atrichornis; species Atrichornis clamosus. The sequence continues at coordinate 96,979 of WBMZ01016211.1, forward strand.
GCAGGGCCAGGGCCAGCTCCCAGGTCCTACCTGGGGTGGCAGTCAGAGACTCTAATCCAGGAGCTTTGAACGCCAGAACTGCTATTCCCCCTACGTGCACGCTCTGCCAAATTCCCATCCAGCGCCCCCAGTCCCTCACAATCCCCACACTTACAGCCAGCATTTGCAGAGCCTGTGCCCAGCAGATCCCAGTAGATCTTGCAAACCATTCTCCCATGGCAGAGTGTCTCCAGAGAGAAGAAAAGCTCTCACTTGCCTGCAGTTTTCTCCTTCAGACCAGGCAGGCAGGAAGGCAGAGGAGCAGCTGGATTAGCTCAGCACTCCCTGGGGCAGACCAATAGCCCCAAGATGCATCTCCAGCTGCAGTCAGTGCCTTATAGAGCTGCATGGGCGTTCCCTGGGACCAACTCGCATGGTGCCTGTCACAACTGGGCTGTGTTGCCCACTGAACTCAAGCAGCCCCACTGTGAGTCCTCCAGGTGATTCTCAAAGTACCCTTAATCCAGCTGGTATTTCCAACAGGGGAATGACAGACTACTTGGAGTCTGACTGTCTATCCAGGAGAAGAGACCTGCTTTGTCCCACTCTAGCTTTGCCCAGCTGGTAGCAAAGAGGAAAGATCTCAGTCCTCCAGCAGTTCTGCAAGGCTTCAAGCTGATGTTGGAGTCACTGCGCAGTGGGCAAAGAGCAGTTTGGGGTCAGGGTCTTCTCCCCAGGTGAGTCTAGAGCCAGCTCTGCTGACTGCAGATCCAGACCACAGGAGGTGATGGAATGGCTCCTCATATGCCACTGGGAAGGGCTGGTTTGACAGGGATAGGGGCAGTCTGCCATGGAACATCTGTAGCTGGCAATTAGAGGAGTGAACCTCAGGGAATGCCTACAGCAAGGATGCCAGGCAGGCACGCAGAGCAGGTGGGACACAGGGCACAGTGGGTTACTGGAGGAGGTGGTGTCATGTGGATCACAGCTCCTACACCAGGGACCCTTTGTTCCCAGTGTGGGCTGCAGGGAGAGGACCCTGCACTGGGAGCAGCACTTGGCTGACATGCTGTGAACATGGTGCCAGCTGGGCTGGACACCTCCCCTCCCTGGCACAAGGGATGGAGAGCACCAGCAGGAAATGGTGTGATTCAGTGCCATCAGCAGCAATAACAATGTGTCTCCTGAAGGAGATGAGCAGCTTCCCCTTCAGACAGGCAGGGCGGAGGGCTCCGGCCGCCTGTCATCAATCTATTCTCTTTCCCTCTCACTTGCCCTTCTTCCACAATGTTGCCTCTCTCTGCCTCCTTGCAGAGGGAACCTGCTCCCAAATCTAGACCGGGTAAGGCCAGCGATGAAGCAGCCATGGATGGTTCAAGGAGGCTTAGACCCCTCTAGGGTTCATACAGGACTGTTAGACTGGGGCTATGAGCTTTCAGAGGCGTTCAGCAGGAGGTGGGAAAAGTGGGTCAAGAGCTTCCTCGCCAGTACAGATCCACAGGTCCAAGTGTCTGTTTATTGCTGGTTTTTCTCTTTATAGAATCATGCAGTGTTAAGGGATTGGAATGGACCTTAAAGATTACACAGTTTCAATCCCTCTTGCCATGCACAGAGACACGCCCCACTAGACCAGATTGCTCAAGGCCTTATCCAACCTGGCTTTGAACACTTTCAGGGTTGGGATAACTACAACCTCCCTGGGAAACATGTTCCAGTGTCTCCCCACCTGCACAGTAAAAAGAGGCTTTGAGTTTGGGTCATATTTTGCAGCCCTTGCCCGTGTTTGCTGCTGGGTGAGACGAAGGTGTTTGAGTGTGAGCTGGTGACTGGACCTGCACATCACACCCGCCATCAGGAGAGCAGGAGGGAGCTGGGGAGCAGCTTGGGCCGGCACACCAAAAGAGGCCTGAAACTACCACATTTATATTATTTTTTCCCTTAAGACTACCCCTTCATGGAATCGCGGAGCCTTTGCGCTGCTCTCCTCCGCACCCGCCCCACCGGGAGCTCTCATAAGGGGCGCGGCCGCCATCTTGCCGGGCGGGCCGGGGCGCGGCTTCGGCGCGGGGCGACACCTGGCGGCA
>WBMZ01016212.1:0-28593 GCA_013400975.1 Atrichornis clamosus
GTTTTTCTAACTTCCAAAGGCCAAACTTGTTTTTCTGCTGTTGCCTCATTCCATATCTTCTTCTCCAGGAGTTGAAAAGCCTAATGAAACAGTTTTAGCACTACACAAACACAATTTTGCGGTTAGAAAAATGAACTTGGGTTCCATTTTATAAAACCAAGGAACTGATGAATAAAGAAAAAAGACTCAATTATCCAAGCTACATTTCTATAGTTCATAATTACACTACATTGTCCATTTTAAAGGAAATCCTATGTGCAATAGAAAGTGTGCTTTAAAAATGCCCAGCAAAAATCACTATTCATAACCACTTCCTTTCAGTCCATTAGTGCCACAAAAAAGACAGAAATGAGAGTAAAACAGGAAGAACAAAAATAGAAGGCAGATGGGAATCACCCCCAGCATATTTGTCCATTTCAACTTTCATAACAAGGAGAGGGTTTGAGCAAAAGCTGTTGAAGAAAAAGAACAAGTGGTTCATGTTCTTTGCAGCAAATATTGTATAGTTACTGACACAGTGTCCAAACCTGCCATTACTTACCACAAAATGCCATCAGAGAGCAAGTATTGCTCTTTCTAGAGGTCAGTGGAGAGCATATATTTCATAAAAGTTGACTTTTTATTAACTTTGATGTTCTCTATACTTTCATCATTTTAATTGTACTGGAATTAAAAGGCAAGAGCTTGGGCAGCAGTGGGGTAGAATGTGGATGTCAGATAAGTTCAGCCATCCTTTGGAAGCAGATAAACATAGGAATATTATCATCTGTAGAGGGAAGGATGCTTTCTGTCTGTGAAAGTGACCTCACTTACTTGGCCTTAAAGGCAATGATGACATTTTGAGTTTAGAGAAAATACCAATACACTAAGAAATATGAGACAGCCTTGTTACACTGAAGGAAGGCATCTTAGGTGTGCAAAGATGGATGTCATGGAATGAGTATGAATTGACAGTTTCAAGGTGACATGTTAGACAGAGGCACAGATGTCAGTTTATCTCAGGGGAGAGAAGGCTGTCACACATATGTATCTATACATACACGCATATGTGTACATACAGAAATCAGAAACAAAGATTATTAATAACATCAAAGGGGCAGATTCAAGAAAAATGGAGACTATTTACAAGAGCATGTAGTGACAGGGCAAGGGGGAATGGCTTCAAACTGAGAGTAGGTTTAGATTAGATATTAGGATGAAATTCTTTACTATGAGGGTGGTGAGGCACTGCTACGGGTTGTCCAGAGAAACTGTGGATGCCCCATCCCTGGAAGTGCTCAAGGCCAGGTTAGATGGGGCTGTGAGCAATCTGGTCTAGTGGAAGGTATCCCTGCCCATGGCAGGGAGTTTGGAACTAGGTGATCTTTAAGGTCCTTTTCAACCCAAACCATTCTGTGATTTGATTCTTTAATTCTCTGATAATTCTTGTCTGTTACAGGCTGTTACAGCACTTTTGTAACACTGATGTTTTTTGTGCATGAGCTGTGTGTCACAGGCAAATGTCCAAAATTTCCCATCACAGTAAATGTAAAGAGGAGAGAGTACAGAAGTGCAGTTCACTCTGCTTTGAAGTTAAAGAAAAAATTTTAGACAAAAAGGAATTAATTATAAGTCTATACTACTGAAAGCTTAATTACAGTACTGGAAGAGCACCTGCACTGAGTAATAAGGGAAAGTAAGGGGTTTTTTTCTCTTGTACAGGGTACTGGCATTTTCAAACCTTGAACAGAGCACAGGGCAAGGCAAAAGTCCCCAGGCTCCCTTTCCCTTGAGCAATGGGGTGAGCAGTGGAGGAAATGGGCTCCTCCTGTTCCCGTAACTCATCCCAGGGGCGGCTCAGCTGAACCCGTTGTCATTAGTGGGGAAGTAAACTGCAACTGCTGATGTTCCTGCAAATTGCAACTCGTGATGCTTATGGGACAGTGTCACTGCTTCCCTTTATTTTTCAGGCAGGATATTAATCAAACCTCAAATGAAGAAGAGGTTCATTAGTAATATTTATGAGCAATGCACTATCTTAACTTTCAAGACTGTGCAGAGGTTTTCTGATAATCCTCTGATAAATCTCTCACCCAAAGATAGGCATGCATATGGCTTAGATACCATGGGGTTTTTTTGAGTATCAGAAATGTAGTCTTGTTCACAGAAACTGAGCAAGAATAGCAGGAAGAGAAGTCATGGGAGCAAAATATCAAAGAATCATATTGGCATAAAACTGTACAGGCTGATCAGGATCAGACTGTTTCTGGGAAAAACTTAGCAGATCTTAATCTGAACTTCTCTACTAAGATCCTGAGGTTGGCAGAACTCCAGAGAGAGGCAGGAAGACAAGACTAGGCTTTTGCCCATCAAAACTGAAACTACCTCTCAGCACCAGCTCTGCCACTGGAAATACAACCATACTGGGTCAGTCAGATTCTCTATAATAAAACAAACAACTCTAACGACAACAACAAAAAACCCCAACCAAGCAAGAATACAGAGGCCAGATAATCAGCTGCTGCAAGCTGGTTTAGCTGCAATAGCTGCTTTGTGTCAAAAGCATCTGCTCATTCACACCACCTGAACTGTTGCTCCACAGCTTTAGAGGGAGAGGAAGAAAGAATGTATGTTGGAAGGGGCTCTCTAAATTTCTAAGATAAAACCCAGAAATAACGTCTGTACTGGTCAGTAGGAAATCAATTACTTGTCTGTTCTAGGTTTGGCTTTTTTAGGGGGGTGGGATGCGGCTTGGTTTCTTTGGGTTTTTTTTTTAATTGAAGAAAAAAGCAGGATAACTCAGAAAAGAATGAAGCTTTCCTGTTGTGACCACATCCTGGAAGTGGTAATGGTCATTAACCTCAGTTCCTCAGCCAGTCTTGAAATCAGCATTTTATTCCACAAGTTTTCCTCCTCATTTTTATTTCTTGAATAGCAACTTTGTGTGTAGACTACAACAGTAAAAGCTGTATCAAAACTGTAGCAGTGCAGAAGTCCACAACTCCATATAAATAGAGTAATACATAAATAGAATAACAAAAAGGAACAGATGCCTTCATTTTAATTTTATTGCCTTAATGACCTTTACCTTTTTCCAGCCGTATTGTACGGGGACAGACAGCTGAGAGTCTGACTGAACATAATCCAGAGATTTGCTACAAGAACTTCAGTCACTGGGGGAAGAACGGGGCTTGCCCAATCCCCCAGTTTTCAGGGAATCCTCCTATGGTAAGAACAGTTGGCTTGAATGTAAATCCAATTGAAAACATTTAGAGTTTCCTCTTTTTTCTTAAATAATATATGCAATCACATAGAAAAACAGCTATGTAGCCCTGAGCACTCTTCAGTGGCAGCTTTCTTTACATGAAGCAATAGATTTTGACACAATGGATTATAAGCAGAAATGGACTCCAAACAGACAGACAGACAGACAGACAAATAACCCACTTTCAGTGTGCCATAAAATGAGCACAGTTGACAGACAAAGCAAAAGAGCAAACGGTGTCTGAGAACTGTTTATCCAAAAAGTAAACAATGGCTTCTGGGGATCTCTAGAAAATACTATAATCCACATAATTAACAGTTTCACATTATTAATGGACTAATGATCATTAACAGAAAATAATACCCCTGGAAACGTGAAATTGAAACTTCAGCTTTTATTGACTAACCAGGCAGTTTTTTCTTTCACATTTCAGACTGCTCCATTAACAGAAACCACACTTTTTCCAACAGCAATACAGACCTGAGTCAATAATACATTAAGAGATTTACTCCACTTTTCACTTAGTTACCTTACATTTTAGACAGAGACAAAATTACTTACAGGAAAATACCTCGCTGTACCTCTAGTAGAAACGAAAAAGCCAGCTGCAACTCTCAACAGAGAAATTCCCTCTCTGACCAGAATTTTGAAGGTGTCATATATCTTAAGAGTTCCCTACTGTGGTTAAAAAAGGACATATATTGAATTTCACCTCTGCTTATAGCATTTCCTGGATTTGATTTGATCTAAGTTGCCACCTACTCTAGTGGAACGTGTCCCTGTCCACAGCAGGGAGGTTGGAACTAGAAGATCTTTAAGATCCCGTCCAGCCCAAACCTATCTATGATTTTATGATCTTCATCATCTGAATTACTTCTTTCTGCTTGCAGACATGGAAATGGGTGGTAGGTCCCATGTTCCTGTACCTGTGTGAGCGGCTGGTGCGGTTTTGGAGGTCACAGCAGAAGGTTGTTATCACAAAGGTAAGTGTTGGCTCTACACTTAACACCAGGTAAAACATTACCTTTTTTTTCCAGATGGTGCAGCAAAGCCAGAGGCTCCTACACAGCTAAGCTATCAGTGAAAGGAATGTTCTGACTGCTGTCATGATGCCAACCTCTAACATACAAATGAAGTCTCTAAAAGTAATTTTACCAAAATACTTGTGAGCCATTTCTACACCATATGTCTATGGTGTCTGTTTGGTGCCCTGTTGGCACAAAATTTCTTTCACAATCTTAAGCACTATTATTAATACCTACATTAACACATAGAGAGATTTGATTCTCCCTTTTGCAAATCTCTTTTGAAAAATGAAAATAATTTTGGCAGACAACTTTAGGATTAAAAAATCATAGTGACACGATTACTAGACATTTTTCTAGAAAATTTCTTCTATTTATTCTTGGCTAAAGAATAGCCAAGGTCCCACACAACTCTGACAATAAACCAACAGTTTCCAGTGGTACTGTCTATCCAATATCTGTAGGATAGCCCTATGTTTTTGCCCCTATGTTGACAGTCAGACCCATTAACTCTGTGCTCTGTGCCACTGTGTAAGGTCCATCTGGAATTAACAGTGTGCATACACAGATCTGGTGGTGTGTTACAAGACGTGCCAGCCCGGCCTGTCCCTTTCGGAGTGACAGCAAGCGTGGCGTGAAAAACTACTTTAACCAAAACATCAGCATCTTCTGCAGGCTTCCATCTGCCTTTCAGGTGCTGTTCCTCCCACAGTTCTGCTGGGAACAAAGTCTCCCCTCCTTTCCTTGCTCTCATAGCAGAGGATGATGGTGGTGGTGGAGGATGTAGATATATCTGTGAACAGCAAAGACAGACATTTTCTTTTCCTTTTTTTTCCCCTTGTCCCTCTCACTGTAGGTGGTCATTCATCCCTTCAAGACAATTGAGCTTCAGATGATGAAGAAGGGCTTCAAGATGGAGGTTGGACAATACATTTTTGTCAAATGTCCAGCAGTGTCCAAACTGGAATGGCATCCATTTACATTAACTTCTGCTCCAGAAGAGGATTACTTCAGCATTCACGTCCGTATTGTAGGAGACTGGACAGAGGGCTTGTTCAATGCCTGTGGGTGTGATAAACAAGAATTCCAGGAGGCATGGAAGTTGCCCAAGTACGTAAAAAGAGTCTCTGTGGTAAAGTCAACAAACACCTAGGATAGTTTAAATTTTGCTCAACCAGTTTGGTGACACCAGTGACACAAACCTTAAATAGTAACACAGATGTGGGTCTTAGATGGCTCTTTACAGTTTCTTCTGTCAGCTCCAGCTCTCCTTTTTCTGGTTAGTATTCAGTCCAAATATGCATTGTAACAGACAAATACCTTTTTACCGCTTTTTAAAATGGTGTTAATAAATATTCACTCTTGATTTAATAAGCATACTTTCAATTCCAGGATAGCTGTGGATGGCCCCTTTGGAACAGCGAGTGAGGACGTGTTCAGTTATGAAACTGTGATGCTTGTTGGCGCTGGAATAGGGGTGACCCCCTTTGCATCTGTACTCAAGTCTGTCTGGTACAAATACTGCCACGATGCCACCAACCTAAAGCTCAAGAAGGTATTGTGTCCTCTTTCCCAGAACACAGGTAACTGTTCAAGGGCCAAGGGCCCCAGTCAAAGCAGGCACAGCAGAGGTGGTCTGCCTCCAGGCATGCATGAGTCCTAAGAGTCCAGCTACCACACAAGGTTAGCAGGAGGAAAGCAGGAGGATCAAAAGTAAAACCATAATGAAAGGAAACAGCCTATGAGGAAAAGCGCACACACTGACCCTGATGGCCCTGGGGATTTCCACGTGCAGTGGAGATGGTGTTCATCTGCTTGAGAAACACAAAGTCCAAGGCACTAATACAGCCTGGGCAAATATTGCATTCCTTCCCCAAGCACAAGGAGAAAACATTTTTGTCAGTGAAAGAGCAATGCTACCATCCTCCTCTCCCCTCCTGCCCCTGGAAATTCCCTGTGCAGAGGTGTGGGGTCACACTTTGCAGTTATGGTCATATTCAGGGGACAGAACTGGTTTTGTTATCTACTTTAATTATCTTGCCTGCCAGCAGACAGAAAGAGAGTTCACCTCTAAATCGTTTGTTTATGTCTTAACAAACTTTTACAAGGATGTAAGTGGGGAAACATTGCAAACTAAAAACGTGGAAGAGAAATAGAAAGACATTTCCTTGTTCTTGCAGTCAGTCTTTCAGCTTTACAACCTTCCCAGCATCAAAACTCCTGAATAGCTTCAATACCATCCTACCCATCTACTGAAGTGTTCAGGACAATTTCTACAAGAACTCTACAATCCTCACTCAGTCAGCAGACATAAACCCAGAAAACATAAGGGTCTGTGTCCCCTGACAGTTCACTGTTGTCTCTTCCAGATTTATTTTTACTGGCTTTGCAGGGACACTCATGCCTTTGAATGGTTTGCTGACCTCCTGCAATCTCTGGAGGCTCAAATGCAGGAGAGGAATAACGCAGAGTTTCTGAGCTATAACATCTACCTTACGGGCTGGGATGAAACTCAGGTAACCACACGGTGGAGGATGTCACTTCCACAAAACTGGGATTAATGTTAGCAAGTCTGTTTTCACAAATGTTCAAATGGTCTTTTATGCTGGGCATCCATCTGGCTCTCAGAGGTTTTGAATGCAGACAGGTGTTATCCATCAGAACTTACATGGGATCTGCTGTTAATGTGCACTGACTTCCTTTCTGGTTTACCCTGGCTCTGCAAAGTGGGAAGCAGTTTGTTTCACAACAGCAACCTCAGCTGACCATGCAAGTATCTCTAAAACAGCTGATGCTGTCTAAAGCATGTCCTTAAGAGCGTTAGGGACCAGGGAAGCCAATGCACAAAGTTTGAACAGTAGCAGCACATTTGTTTCAGGACTCATGAGTTCTCTGGTCCTGTGCTTGTGGGTTGCTGTGGGGATAAAGGAGCAGACACTTGAGAATGTGCGATTGAGTCAGGAAAGGCTCTCAAACTGTCACTTTTTATATTATTTTTATATCACCATTGCAAAATTCACTATGTGCCTAAAGTGCTGTAGCTCAGCTGGACAGACAGGGAGAGAGAGGAGCAAGGTAGGAAGTTATCACATGTGCAATGGAGGAAAAACCAGAAAGGAAAGAAGAAAAGTCCCACAATTTTTCCCTGGGGAAAAAGTAACCTGTAACTTTTTTTTCTCATATAAAAGGGCTGCAGAACTCAGTAAGGTCTGAACTTATGCATTTAACCACATCTTCTCTTCCTGGCTTTACTTAACTTACCTGGTCTATGTGAAAGTTACACAGACAAGACCTCCTCACATGAATCAAACCTTCCAGAGAACAAACTGGCAGGATTTCATGATGGTCAAGGGAATAGTATTATTGTATCTGAAGAGGAAAGTTTTGTTTTAATTTGCAGCCCTGTTTTAGAGTTTTAGACTAAGCCAGTTCCTTGCAAAAATAATTTTATTAACTGCTGTGTTCAATGCTTCATAGCTTTAACTCTTGAGGTCACCCAATCTGGGGAAAAGGAAGGGATAGCTGCTGATAGTCAGGATTTTACCAGTGTTAGCTTTCCTTGCAAAACATCATAAATTCCATATTCTCATTTGGGAAATAATTCACTGAATATTGACTTTATTATTTTTTAACCAGAACACGATGCTGCTGTATCTGACTGTCTTTACACTGTCCTTTGTGTTTCACTTCCCACAGGCCACTCACTTCGTGGTGCATCATGAAGAAGAGAAGGATGTGATTACAGGACTGAAACAGAAAACCTTGTATGGAAGACCTAACTGGGAAAATGAGTTCAAAACCATCGCTGGGAAGCATCCTGGGTAAACCTGTGCAAATTTGTAGTGTCTGTGGACTTCCTCTATCTAAATGCCATACAGCACAATCTTGCTCCTTTGGCTGATAAAATGTTAGAAGCTTTTTTTTCCTAACAATCTCCAGGTATTTGCTATTCTTGTTTCAGCCATGGACATGATCCGTGATCTTGACCAAATTGGTTTGACCTAATATTTTTATAAAAATCATCCTTTTTTGGCAAGATACTTCTTGGAGTGTCTAATTACCAGCAGAAGATTAAAAAAAACCCCCATACCCTATCATTCCAGCTGAAGTAGGTAGGAATATCAGGTGATGTCTAAATACCTCCAAAAACACTTTCTACCTCTAAAAACCAAACCTGAATATGGATGACCTTTAGCTAAGCACGCAAAATTAGTAGGAAAAAGACAAAACAGCTGCTCTCAAGGGTTTGTGGCATAAGTTTTTGGAAGGTCTATTTCTTTGCTCCAGTGAAGTCAATAAAGCTGTCTTCACTGACTTAGGCTGAGATGAGACTTAGCCCACGATTTGTTTTAGAAGCAGCAATAAGTTTTAAGGGATAGATCTCCATTTCTACTTTAGTTCCTGTAACTGAGACAAAACCCTTGCATCTACAGAACATAAAAATGATTTACATGAGGAATATCCAGCTGCTCCATACCTGGCTTCTGACCATATTTTCATTTCCTTAACAGCTCCAGAATAGGTGTTTTTCTCTGTGGACCTGAGGGCCTCGCTGACACACTCAACAAGCAGAGCATCAGCAACTCAGAAGCTGACCCACGAGGAGTACACTTCATTTTTAACAAAGAAAATTTCTAACTCCCAAGCATGTGGGAGGCATTAAATACGAAGTCTAAAGACTGAATCTGTTTTTCTGTTTGGAGTCTGGGAAGGACAGCCCAGTTTCTAAATTTCAGCTACACTAACACAGATCCCTTTGCTTCTTGGGAACAATTTTGGAGCTGTGGTAGAGTAAAAGAGTCAAGTTTAAACTTAGGGAAGTTTGCACTGCCTTGAATGTGCTGTCTATTTAGTAGAAATCTGTTTTCTTTGTCTGTGTGAGGGGATTTCCCCTCAATTAACTGCCTTTATCCTCCTGTTATTCACCGTGACTGCTGAAGAGTGGAGGCTGCTGTGCGCTTTGGGAGCCAACACGCTCTGGTAAAGCTTAGTGCTATTAAACAATAAAACATTCTAGCATAATGCTTGCTATTAGGAGACAGCTTATGCTGGCTGCAGCCAGTCCCTGGAACAAGGGGAGCTGGGGAAGAGTGACTGGGAAAGTTAGTTCCTTACAAGAGGAAAACAGTGCACCAGCACCTTCCAGGCTTCCAATACAAGCCTTAAACGTCCTCTCCAAGAGAGGACACAGGCAGCCGAAAAGCAGCTGCTTCTCTTTAGGAAAGTGGAGAACTGCAAAGGAACCACCTGGACTTCTGAGAACCACCCCAGCTGCGGGGGGTGACAGGCACGGTTCAATCCGAGCGCCGCACCTGGCGTCAGTCTTCGCTCGGCTGCTCTGAACGTTCTCGGTTTCACTTCTTCAAATTCACCGCGCAGGAATCCAAGCAAGAAGAGTTTTTGTGTTTTCAAGACTGCCATTTCTGATTTTCAAGGCTGAAAAAAACCTGTTGTTGAATGATTTAACGGGTATTTTCTGAAGCACTCTTAAAAGCAAACAGTGGTTTTGGCCCTCTTGCGCTGCTGTTCCTCTTTGATGATGAAAAAGGCTGGAGAAAGCAATGCTCACTTTATCCACAACCGTGGAATAGCTGTGAATAAAGTTTCTGACATGCACAAGACTCCCATACACAGCACAGTGATTCTGTGTGTACACTACAGGTAGCAGATTCTTAAAAACAAACAATAAAAAGGGAACCTTTTAATGCCAGCAACAGAGGGGCAAAAAAAAAGCATTAAAACCAGCAGCATACAAAAAAAAATTGAAAAAGCAAGTACCAAAAGCCTTGATACAGCCACAGTTTTGTATGCAATCAGTCTTCTGTTCATTCCAGTTGCCTGCTTAGTGACTTTTAAACTCCACAACCAAGCCCTGCAACAGCTCCTACACAGCACAAGACCTTGCTGGTAGGTTCTCACAGCCACAGAAGAAGGTGGTGGTCTCCTTCTGCAATTTCAGATAAGTTTGTGCAGCCATCTGGTTGCATGTAGCATATTTTACACCTCAGCTTGCCAGACAGGATGTGTTCTCCCTTTACAGCATTTTTAAAATGTTATTCAAGCTCTGAAAGCAACTTCAGATAGACAGACTACCAGTTCCTATTTATTAATATCAGTTATTGACGAATGTTGGCAAAGATCAACTCTTAGTGGGGAATTTTAGTTCTTTCCCTCAGAAGGGCCATATTCAAATCACATAATTCTGTCTGAAACACACCAAATCATAATAGAACGTAAGTATAACCAAAGAAGCTTATTCTGTGAAATGAAAAATAATGCTACTGAAATATAATAAGGGTCTCATCCTATGTAGAGAGCACTGAAATATTCGCCTTTGGAAATGTGATCAGGCTTTTATACTCTTAGAAAGTGGGAAAAGAGGAATTGCAAGAGGTCTAATGGAGACAGCACAGTTATCATATGAAGAGCCTTAGAGGAGTGTATTTTAATTCACCCATTAATTTTCTAAACATTGTTATGTTTGTTCTTCAGATACCAGGGATCTTTCCTTATTCAGCTGCAGTGACACTCCCTGATTAGATGCACACTTGTACCAGGAGTTGTTTGTCACTTTGAGCTCAGAAAAAGTAATTCTATGTTTATTAATAAATGATCATCTCCTAAAATATAAAAAAGAATAAGCAAGAGTTTCTCAGTTTCTTTCAAAAATTTGTCCTGCTAAAATTGCAAGCCACACATTATCTGTCGTGGTCTGAATATGAAGGTTTTATAAATCTAGGATACAAGAGTGAAACAGATAGCACTGAAATATAAGAAACAAACTAGTTTGAGTCCCCAAGGCAGGAGGCTACAGGTGAGCTTCAAGGACTGTCCTCTTTTGTGGCCAAATGCCACTGCTTGCAATCTGACCATTGCTGTCAGCTGGGCCGCTGGCTGAAAATTTCCTTCTTCTGTGAATTTGGGGATTTTCTCTTGGGGGTGGAGAACGGGGTCGCCTTCACAATAAACTGATTCTTTTGCTGTCAAGTTGCTGACTCCAAAGGGCCTGCCCCAGAAACAAAGGGTGGCCTCTCACCTTTGTTTGAGACACTGCACTTTTCTGAAAGTCAGGGATGTCTCAGGGTTACTTCTGTGAACCACGGGGTGAAGCAGCACGAGGAGGGGTGGCACCGAATGGTTGAAGGCAGGACTTGGGGGAGCTCCACATTTCATTGGTAAGGGTCAATTGCCACCACAAAACTCTTCTTTCTACTGAGCTCCTGAATTGTTGGGAGCCAAAGTAAATGAGATATTGTGCTCGCTCTGGCTGCAAGCTGTCACACACAGTTTAATATATGCTGTAACTGAGTTTACAAAGTGGATTGACATCTGATCTGCCCTTCAGTTCCAAAAAAGTCCCTACTCAAATGAAAAAAGCTCTGCTGAGGGCAAGAAAATCCAGTTGTTGGATTACTAAAATAATTGTTTCAACTAATGGAAGCAATTAGGTGTTCAATTCAAAGTGGCTGGATAAAAAAGTTGGCCTCACTTATGGCCTCAGCCTAGCATGTTTTTCTTCCTTTCTTATACAATATTTTCTGTCTTCCTGTATTTAGTCATCTGAAATAAGCAGTTAATTAATTCATCAATATCCTCCCTCTGCCATCCACTGTAGTCAAAGACCAGGACTCTCTGGGGTGCTGGGCAGCTCTTGTTTCCACTGGCTTCATCTTGGGTTTGGAAACTGGAAGGGTGCTTTGGAGAGGACATGGCACTGGGCCTTACTCAGATAATGTGTGAGACCTTGATATGGCTGGGTCTCATCTCGTCCTTCTCTGCTGCCTACTTGCAAAGTGTACATATGGATAAATGAAATCCAAGTTTTCCTAAGTTTTAGCCTACAATAAAAGTGCTCCTCTGCCTATTCACCATCATGGTGGGGAAACCACCTCAATTGCAAAATAGGTCTTCCTCTTAGAAGTCTTGTAAGACTTTCTCTGCCGGGTGGGGATTTTCTGTCTTTCAGTTCTCAAATGGCAGGTTAAACTAAATTAGAAACAGAAAAAAACCCCCGACAAAAAGCTGCCTGTGAAACACAAGGTATATTTGAACAAAAAGAAATAATATTAGGGTCTCATTATGGCACCTTTTCTGAGGATCCTGCTCTATTTTGGAGTGCTCTTAGCAAGCTAATGTTGACTGCTTATATTTTTTCATCTTTCAAAGAGTTCTTTGTAGAATTCAGAGCCAAGTGTCCAAGCACATAGTTATATATGCTCAAAGGAATTTTGGAGCATGCATTAAGATGCTACACCTGCAAGCGTTGACAGGATCAAGATCCTCATGTCTGACTGTGTAAAACAGCATCAGTTGCACCGACACGAGCCAGAGTAGTTACTTGTCATGAACCAGACTTTCAGTTTTGCATTTGATACAGACCTTAACGACCTACTGTCTCATTTACATTCACCACACACAAACCAGCCCAGACTGGCAGTGAAATTAATCACAGCAGAGTGGAAAAGTGTTGAAAGACTTGCTGAAAGATTACAAATGCTTTCCAGTCCCATTCTGTACCTCTGCTGGCCCCATTCCCTCTCTTTCCACTTGTACCCTGCTGCCTGGCAAACTGGTGCCTTTCTGCCCAGCCAGCTACCACCGATTTCTCTCTGTCCATTTCTCCCAATTGCTGCTGCCCTAGCTTCACTACCCACTCCTTCCTACTCCCAATCTCTGCAAATTTCCTGAAAATCTCCAGCTCCCATGATCTTTTTGCCAACGTTGTAAGTGCTTGTGCCCAAAGCAAGTTCAGGGAGAGGCACGAGGGCTTTGCACCGAGCTTCAGCCACTGCAGTGCACATCTCACAAAACATGGTCCTGCTGCAACCTCCTCTGTCACTACACACAGACCAGGGCTGTAGCCACCTCTAGATTGACAAAACAGATTGTTTTTAACCTCTCCAATAATATTGTCTCCATCTGCTTAATTATCTTAATGTTAAATTCTACAATGAAAGAAATTTATGAGCTGCTCTATTCTAGACTTTCAGCATGTGTGGGTCAAGTTATGTACATTTGTCCTGTAAAAACAGCCCTGCATTTGACCTATATTTCATTTTCATTGTTCAGAAATGGAGGACATGGCCAAAAAATACACCTTACTGCTCCCCAAAATACACAACCACTTTGCAAAGCATTGGCATAGAGGGAGGAAGGGATGTAGGAAGGAAAGGCCAGTCAAGGGAGAATCAGACCATCTCTCCCCCTTGGAAGTGATGTTTTTTTTATTCAGGAAGCAATCTACAAAGCAAAGTGTCCTACAAGTAATTCTTGGGTTGATTTTGTTTTGTACTTGTAGGTCAACTAGATTTAAGACATAAGATATGCAAATACCATTCACTGTAAATTTTATGACCTTTGGAACAAATGACTTGCAGAGACATTTTTGATCAAAGTCACCTCTGAAGTAAAATGTCGATGCTTCCTATCTACGTTTCATCTTTTTAGACTCCTGTGAGTTAGACTGGACCGTGCAAAGGTCTGGGATCTGCACTGTGGCTCTGTAAGGTTTCTCTTTGAATGATGGAGAGCACTGAGAAAATTCAGGTGGAATTTTCCTGAGTGCAGAAATGGCATAGGGAAAAACAGGAACAAGGCAATTGCCATACTCTCTTTGCAGTTAACAGGCCAAAATGTAGCTGTTAATACCAGAGTAAATAGCAGGGCATTTTGGCCCAGCAGGTGTCCAATTTCATCTCACAGACCCTTCACCTCTACAGAAAAGTGAAAGAGAAAAGTTTTCTACCCTGCAATGCCATGGAGCCAGGGCAAAAGTGAATATCCCTGCAGGATGACCCAAGGCTGGGCTAGTTCCCATGAACAGCTAATGACGGTAATTGCTCCTGAGGTTTTATCACCCTTTCTGCTTTTTTCTCATCCTTCCCTTTCATCTGTGACAACCAGTGCTAGCTCAAGCCTGTTCTCAGGTGGTGAATTCACTCAAGCCATCTGAGACCTTACCCTTGCTCAGATAGCAGAAGTGACATAATCAGCAAAGACTGACAAACCAAGTATTAGAAACAGTTTCTAAAGAAAATTCCCCTGAGGAGACAGAAAAAGAACCCTATATATTGTGAGCAGTCATCTTCTGCCTCAAAATTAAGAAAGTTCCTCTCATCTGTTAACAATTCATGCAATGCTCTCACTGTAATAAGGCTGCAAATGATTAAGCAAACATATGGATAATTGTCCATCAGCATTGTCCATCAGCATTGTCCATGTCACAAGCATAAATTAAGTGCTTGATAGCAAAGACCTAATGCTGCAAGCCAAAGGGAATAATGATAAAAATAGTTTGTAAAGGACAGCAACATGCATTGCAATGAGATCCTGCTAACAGAGGACTAACTGATGCTGAGTTTCCCAGTATCAGCTTGTATTCTCTTCCCAGGAAACCTCTAAAGATTATAGTCTCTGCCAGAGTTGTTGCTGCTTCTGGAAGTGAATTTTTTCCCTGCCATTTCACACCAAGGCAGGCAGCAAAGCCTGTGTTGCAAACACAGCCTGGGAATCTTGCCTCAAGTTAGTCTTTGTTGTTGGTAATTTCGTGGATGTCCCAATGCCTATATTTGCATCTGTCAGATGCTCAGCTGGTACCCCTGTAAAAGCCATCGTGTTGAATGAACTGACACTCTGGGGACTGCAGGTTTGTGTGTTGCACAGCCTCACATCACTGCCTGGGGCATTCCAGCAGCTCTTCCCCAAGCAAGCACTCTGAACCCCCCAAGCTCTCCTCCAGGGTAACCACAGTGGTGTGAGTGTTGGGCTGAGCACCGCAGTACAGGGTCAATACCTCAGTGTACTTACAGCACTTCCCTCTGTTCCTTGTCCACAGCCTGCAAGAAGGCAATATCCTGGTGAAGGCCTTTGAGCACTGCTGCCCTCTGTAGGAACTCGTATGCCCTAAATCCTTCCAGGATGCTGGGGTGGTTAACTGTGAGTTAGCAGGGTACAGGTACCAGTGACAGATTAGAGATGAGATCTCTGTAGCAACATTTGAGGAGGGGATCTTGAAGCTGGCAGAAAGGGGATAATCAGGGAGGGAGATGATCACAGAATCACAGAATGGTTGGGGTTGGAAGGGGACCTTGAAGATCACCTCGTTCCAACCCCCCTGCCATGGGCAGGGACACCTTCCACTAGACCAGGTTGCTCAGAGTCCTATCCAACCTGGCCCTGAGCACTTCCAGGGATTGGGCATCCGTGGTTTCTCTGGGCAACCTGTGCCAGTGCCTCACCACCCTCACAGTAAAAAATTTCTTCCTAATACCTAACCTAAAACTACTCCCTTTCAGTTTGAACCCATTCCCCCTTGTTCTGTCACTCTAGGCTCTTGTAAATAGTCCTTCTCCATCTTTCTTGTCAGCTCCCTTCAGGTACTGGAAGGCCACAATCAGGTCACCCCAAAGCTTTCTCTTCTCCAGGCTGAACAATCCCAATTCTCTCAGCCTTTCCTCATAGGAGAGGTGCTCCATCCCTCTTGATGGCTTCCTCTGGACTCACTCCCACAGCCCCATGTCCTTCCTGTGCTGAGGACCCCAGGGCTGGATGCAGCACTGAAGGTGGGGTCTCAGCAGAGTAGAGTAGGGGAACAGAATCCCCTCCCTCAACCTGCTGCCCACGCTGCTGTTGTTGCAGCCCAGGATATGGCTGACATGATGACAGACACTATATCAGTCTCAGCTTGTGAGACTGGGTAGAAAAAACCAGCATCCTCCAACTGTTAATGCTGCATATAAAAATCTGCATTTCTCAGACTTAGTCAGGGAGTGATGGCTACAGGCAACTGTCTACTAGGGAAATTTAACAGGCACACTTGCATTTATGTAAGCAACAGAAACCAGCACCAAAACCAAGAAAATGGTGAAAGTCCTCATGCTACTTTCAAGTCATTTGCAAAGACTAAGCTGTAACCCATTAAGATGCCACTTCCCCTTTAGAAGTAACAGATGTTCCCTCCTTATTTAGTTAATGTCCACAGCCCTTTAATTTTTTCAAGCTGCTGGGTCTTCCCCTGTAACTGGATGAAAACACTGTTCACTGTCAGCTAATGGGGACAGTTTTCCATTATGTAACCACATAAGGAAGTGGTACCAGCACAGAAAATACTGGCAGGGCAAGCTGGCAAACAGCTGCCTTCCATGCCAAGCAGGCATTCACTCCTGCCCAGGAAGGTGTGATGGGAAAGGTTGCCCAGGACTTTGCATATCTTGTAAATGTCACACAAGCTGAAAAGGGAACCTCTCACCTCATTTGCCTTGTTCTCCACTCAACGCAAGAATGCTCTCACCTTTTAAAAAGCTATAGAAACAATTTCTTGCTAACACAACTACCAACCTTTCTTCTCTTCCATCTATACCTGAAAAAGTATTTTATACTAATGCTGATTCTCCCATTTTCATGTTAAACTTTCTCTGTCTGACTCCTAACTCAGTGTGACCCTCAATGCCATGAGTAAAGTTTCTAAGTGGGCAAGTCCCTACCCCTCAGCTGTTGTTGCTCCCAACAGTCAGCACCAACATGCTCAGCAATGACCTTCCTCAGAGATCTTCATCTCTGTCCTCATCTCGAAACAACTCTTGGGCTCAAACTCCTCTCTGGGACCGCTGGGTTTGGAGTGGGTACTATTCCTTGCTTGTGTTCCTAGGACTGCCTGTGTCCATCCATTTCAGTTTTCTCTCCACAAACTGAATGACTTTCGGATTTTAATTGGGATTTTCTTTTATGTTTGACTAACATCCAGCATAGCTGGGCATTATTCCAAACTTAGTGCTTCTAGATGATACAGAAATAACACAATTAGAATAACAATACCACCACTACTGCTACTACTACCACTATTGTGGAGAACCAGGATCACACATTCCAGTGGCTACTGTTTGAGCAATTCTTAAGATCGGTTTCCAAGCTAGGTCTCTTAAAGAAATTACACAAGGGCTGAGGGAGTGAATGGATTACTGAAAAAGGGAGGGATGAAGAGGAGGTTTTGTAAATTCAGCTGCATTCCAGGGCTAGCTTTAAGATTTGGAGTGTGGAAAATGGAAAGTAAATAAAAATCTCTACTCTTTCTTCAGTTTCTGTTTCAGCTGTTGGTGTTTTCTTTTTCCATGCCCCTTCACACTGCCTCTCTGCTTTGCTTTTCTCAGTTTCAAGTTTGGCTTATAAAAGGGAAAATATCATGCAAGTTTTTATGAGACTGTACACCCCTTGAGCAGCTGCAGTGGGTGAATGAAGGAGGTTGGCAATATGTAACACCAAATCCAGTTTTAATTTACCAGCATCTCTTTGATATAATTAGATACAATTACTTTTGTGGTCTAATACGTGTGGCAGTCCTGTGTCTCTTCTCAAGAGAAGGCATTTTTAATAGTAGCAATGCTGAAATTAAAAGTATGTCATATATGTAGTTAAGAATGTGTACAAAAAGCTTATTTTTTGGGGGCCCAATAGGTAATACCAAAACAGGCCAAGCCAGAGGTGGGCAGGTGACTGTCACACCCAGCTCTGCTGCTGCTGCCCTGACTCTGGAATTCCCAATAGGGAAGTAAGAAGAGCATCTGTGGGGTACCTGCCAGCCAGCAAAGACAGGCAGTTGGCAGCCTCGTGTTTCCTGGAGGCCGTGACAATTTCACGGAAAACATGGGTTTCAAGAGGAATGGCACAACCGTAACTGCCCCTGGCTGTTGTGTAACAAAGCTACTGTTACGTGCTGTAACTCCAGCTTGTAAGCCTGCAGCTGGGACATTTCCTCCTTGGCTGGCCCCACACCAGCCACCGTGTCCCACTGCTCTCCTGCTGTAGCTGTCCCCGCTGTGTGTTCAGAGAGGTCTGGGCTTGCTTCCTGTGGAGAAATCCATGGAGAACAAACTGGAAAGCATGAATTTTCCAGTCGTTACTCAAATGAAGCCTAAACTTTGCAGACACACACCCCCAAGGCAACGGCATAAGTTGCTTATGATGTCAAAGCAATGCTACGAAGAGATGAGCTTGGAAGATCTCAGCACTGAGCCCTAAGCCTCGGCTGATCCAGATATAAATCTTAAATTAAAGCTACTCAATTCCTGCCCTTCCAAAGCTGTTCCCTACAAACAAAAATCATTTCATTCAGAGGACCTGTAAGGAATGCCATGAAATAGGCAGCTGTAATTTTCTCACATTACCACACCACCTAGCTACAACTGTGGCTACTGTTTAAAATTAATTTCCTAAAACATGCAACTCAGGCACGAAGACTAAACAGCTACTACAGCATTGATCTGTGAGGTCCTTACATAGTCTTGAAGACATTTCAGAGCAACAAATGACATCACTTGAAAGCCTGCTGTAGGTTCTTGTGTGATTTGGCCAGACCACTATCAACAGCTGCTGTAGAAGTCCACACAGCAAACAAGCCCCCAGAGTTATTGACTGAGGTTGGATAAAGTCGTGACTGCTTCGAGCAGAGTGCTCTGAGTACCAAGGAAGGCAGCCATAGCCTTGCTGTTACCTCACCCTCTCACTTCTGCTGGCTAATATCTAAATGCTAAATTGGGTTATCTCTAGCTAGGATATTTGTTTGTATGAATGCTGTTGGAATCCTTGTTTTGATATCTGGGCAACGGTGAAGAGGAAATAAGCAACAAGAAATGAAATTTTAAATTAACATTGTCTGTGTATGACTGAAATTGTTAGGAAAGGGAAAACTAAAAAGGGATGAACACATTTAGAAATATATATATGTGTGTATGTGATAAGTTATATGGAAGGATTATACTACTTTTTGTGAAATAAGGACTTAATTTCATTCACCCCCCTTCTTCACAACCTCTAATTTTACCCAGGTGGTCATGAATAAGCACTGAATGACAGCTGCCTCAAAAGTTGCAGCAAACTCTAAAAAAACATGGAGCAGGGAATGTTTAATTTCTTCCTAAGATGATTACAGATATGTGGATGGTTTTGCAGTTACGATGATACTTCATAGTCTAGGAGGTGCTGTTCAGAAATTATTTTAATTATATCCAATATAGGCCTACAAGGAGAACCTGCTGCCTAGAAAGAAGTTTGAACCTATTGCAGCTGAGCCAGTCAGTCCATCCTCCGGATGGGGGATTTTAATGGCTGTGATGCTGAACGCTGGTCTCTACACGGCAAAGCTGCATAAGCACCGATTACAAACTGTCAGTAACTTACAAATACGATAAAACTGCCTGTTTAAAATGGCAGCGTCACTACAAAACCTGCTTTTCCCTCTCTTTTGCTTCGAGTACTTGTGCTCTGTGGCCCTGGTAGCTCCTTGGCATGAGAGTAACTGTAAGTGCCTGACACAGACCATAATGGCCAGTGAGGTGTTTCTGTAACTCTGAATCTCCCTTTCAGGTCATTTTGGGTCAGACGTGGGATGGGAGTTTCAGGGGTGTCTGCAGCTGTCATTCTAGCATGACCCTGTTTCTTTATAGAAAACTTTTATGTAACAAATAAAGCTGCTGTCACATATGTTTCCTGTGTTTGAAAACAGATGCCTGGTGGAACATGTGAGCTAAAACCTCCAGTTACTGATTATTTAGATTCAGAGAAGTTGAAAAATCTCCCTCAGTGGGCATGAGGTGCTTGGCTGCACTGAGGAGTCTTCTTTGAGGAGGGAGAGAGAAACCATTCTGTATACAACCAATACTCACAGACCCCTTACCTGGCACGGACCCAGCAGGCAGAGCAGCTCACATGCAGCACAGTGAAAATGTGACTGCACAGCTTTGGAGCCACTGCACCACCGGGTTTATTGCTGCATTTACAGGATATCACATCTGAGCTCGGGCACTCCCCGAGAGAAAAACGTGCTGGCTTTGAGCTGAGAACGCCCTGCAGCACACAGAACTTCCTGACTCAGGATATTCTATGGGGGCGCAGTCTGGCTCTGGACCTGTATCACACTGTGACTGTGCTAAAAAATCCCTCCCCAAATTTAATGGGAACCAAATGGCCTGGTCAGACTGTGCAGGAGACAGCAAGGCACATCCCAATAATCAGGTAAGAATTGCTCATTACGGAAACTGCTCGCTGTAGTAGAACAAACCCTGTCTTTCTCTATATGGCAGAAACTGTATTGATGCATGTAAGCTACCAGAAGTTAATATTCTCCTTTTATGGTATATTTAAAATATCAGTGTGCTGACATTCATGTCCAACTCCACCCTGGCTAGCTGAGAGCTGAGATTTCAGTGGCTTCTGTGAAATGCTTTAGATTGCACTAATCTAAATTGAACACACCAGGATTTGTACTTGTTTCATTGACAGAGTTGAATGTAATTGGACCAGAGTCACCAGCAAGGTAATGAGTTACTGGCAGACATCTGGCAGGCAACCAGAAGGAATGTAACAAATCCACTGCCTTTCACACTTTTGTTTAGGCTAACAAAATCTGCATGGGAAGAACAGCAAGCGTCTGTCATCATGAAATGAAACATGGGAACATACAGCTCCATACACATGGGCTACACCTTAAGACAAACTCTTCTGTCCTGTTAATAAGACCCCCATTGTTAACAATATCTCTTATCTCTGACTGCAACAACTAAGAAAATACTGTATTGATAGAAAATACTACTGAAATGTTGTGGGCTTTCATACCCTGCAATTCATAGATTTATCCTTGAAATGAACTACTTGGAAAAGCAGATAATGATGTTCAGCATTTGTTAGGAGAGTTAAAAGTAACTCTTTGCACCCACAGAGGATGGAGGAAAAAAAGATGGGAAAGAAGTTTACTAGGATATGATGCAGAATGAAAATACATTTCCTGGAGTTCCATTATGATCTTTCTGTAGTAAAAAAGCTTTAACTTGCATTATCAAGACACATGGTAGGAGGAAGAGCTATAAGTAGGCCAGAGGTGTAAGAAATTAGGCCACATCTGGGAACAAGACTTGGACAAGAACTAGTCTCTAAAATGCTTTGTATTTCCCTTCAATGTATTTCCCAAGCTTCAATGTATTTCCCAAGTTCTCAACATCGTATACAACTGAAGGAAAGTAAGGAATATTTTTCTCAGGTCCTTTTTATACTGATGAAGAACACAAGGCAAAAATACAACTAAGGCAAAACTTTATTTTTTTGGTAGAAAGAAAAATGAAACAGTCTTATAATTAAGCAGTATTTTCTAGGGTTCTTCTGCAGCAGGACCTCCACCAAGCCTCATTAAACTGATAGTCTTACTCAGTGCATCTTGTTTTCAAGTAAAGCAAAAATACCAAATGAGATTACAACTGGGTGTGTGGAATATTTCTTCTGACCATTGCACCTGAATATCTATGAAAGGGGCACAAGTGTTTTTACTACTGTTTTTACTCACCCACTTCTTTAACCACATTAACTGTACCAAACCTTTTTCCAGTTGCTACCCCATGCATTTTTTCACATTGCACAATCCCAAATATCCGTGAAACTCACGTCAGTTCTACAATTTGGCTCTTGCATTAGGATGCTGGAATCTAATTCAGAAATGTCTGTCCTAACCCAAATAATGCTTAATTATTCTACATGTGAAGGTCAGTACAACACACACATACATCTTCACGCTACACTTGCCTTTAGGCAAATGCAATATTACAGTACTAATGTTACTTGCACTTCGGTAAAAGCAGAATTCTATTTGTCTGAAAAGCAAGACATTTTGAACAGTTTTGTAAATTACACATACATGTGTTCCTGCTGTAGTGTCACACTGGCTATATGTATACACAATTTAAGCAATACAATATTCTTTAGCTTGCTCTTCGTACAGGACACTTGTTTCATGCCCTAATAGTCAGTTATCTGAAAACAAAAAACCCAAATCAAACTGCATAACAGTACTTTAATATTCACTTCTTAAAATTCAAAACAGCCCTACAGTGGCTGTTAGGTAGTTACCAGTCTCTCTCAAAGACATACAGTAATAAACAAAAAATTCTATCCTTAAGCAGCATCTGAGAAAACAACTTAATGCAGCTGCCACTTAGTGGCAGCAATCATTTAGGCATTTTTGGTATTGATACATCTCTTTATCATATAATTTGTGCATTAATCAACAAAAATCTAGGCCCCAATCCAGCAAATACTTGCAGGTGTGCAAATGCTTTTCTTCCACGTGGAATATTTCAAGTTAAGACTCATCAGATGAGCAAAGTTTAGAGCTTGCATAAATCTTTAAAGGAGGGGAATGCTTAGTGCTCAAAACTTAACTGTTTTATTTCATGGGACTAAGACTCAATTCTAGACTTAGAGAACGTAGGAAAAACTCTTATAAAGAACAGATACGTTACTCTGACAAATGCTTTCAAAGCTAACAAGAGCCTCCAGAAATGTGTGTGCCTTCCCACTGATCACTTGAATTCTACTTGGACTAACGTGGGTATAGTCCTATTGCCCTAGCTCCTGGCTACTGCATGAAGAATCAATAAAGTGCTTGTCTCAAATTCTGTAATCATGGAATAAAATCAAATTTAAGTACCTTCAGAATGTTTTCGGATTTATAAATGATGAATTAAGGGCTGGTGTAAGATCCCCAGCATGTTTCCCTGAATTGTTAACAATTATATTCTTGATTTGAAGACAAATTAGAATTCTGCTAGGACTGCGTATATTTCACCTCTGTCCCAGCGAAGTCCTCCTCTGCCTCCAGGGGGAAAACTTACCTGGATTTAGTGTCAATGTAAACGTTCATGCTTGACCAAAATGTGATGCTCCTGCAATTTCACAAGCACCAGCATTTGAAGGGAAGGTTTACTTTGTTAATCAAGCATGGAGAACCAGTATTGTTTACAATACATCCACCTGAATTGGGTTTGTGATTTGTTCCCAAAGGCACCATAATCCTGAGGGGTCTTGCTTGCCCTTTGACATTTCCTTTGATTGGATGTGTTTTGTCCCTCTTGAATAAAGTATCTTTGATATTAGCTTTGACATAAATTCTACTGATCTCTGTGGCATCTTCTCATTAACATACTTCTGAATATTTAAATTACTAAAACTTTCTCTTTCGCTAGATACATATATATATATTAAAATTTTTTTGCTAGCTTTCAGATAACTAATCTATGAGAACTGGCTTAGACTGTATGCTTTCTGTAGAGAACTCCTGTATGCTCCTCATACAGAAACATTAATTTGAAACATTTAGCCATATGTTAGGATGATTTTTTTTTTTTTAAAGGCTTTGGTGTTGCTTATATTTCACTTCCAGTCAGCTACAGGATAATAGCAACAGCAAACACATTGACAATGCAGTTCATGGTTCGGTTTTCCCATCTCACTGTGCAGGTTCCTAAAAGAGATTATTACAAAGTTAAAATACAATTCCATAGTCTTTACTACATTCGCTTTATTGCAGTGTAAATTATGCCTAATTAGTATGAATGTTTCAGTTGTGATTTAAGGGAAATAGGATTATGTCAAGTTGGCTATAAACACTCCTCAAAGCATTTTCATTAACTTGTACATTGTTTGCCACCTAGCACAAGCCTTTTATGCTTAAGACAGTTAATGGGAAAACACCACTGTAGTATCTCTCTTTAAAAGCTGGACTTGCAAGAATCCTTGAAATTCTCATACTGAAATTGGCATGGCAATCAGGCAAGAAATCAGAAAAGGGACTGGATCAAATATATTCCAGTGTATTTACTTTCCGTAATTTTTCCTCTTCTGTTCTATCAATGCCTTACAAGTGAACGAAACATGAAGATTAAACTGTATTTGTTTACTTAACTTCATAATATGATTTCTTTTTAACCTTGGTTGACTTTTTGAGGCCCTCTCTGATTTAAACTTAAACCTTGGCACCCTCTTCTAATTAGACCTTTCCGAATCTGTGACAGACAACAGATTATTTTAATCTTGTTTCCCTATGATATTCTAAAGCTGTGAAAAAAATGTATTTAGAACTAATTTTGAAACAATAGAGTGCATTGAAAGCCTGGCTGACAGTTAAGCAGCTGAAACACATACTGTTAGTCAAATTATTTCTATTTTTCACCAAGTTCTATTCTCCTCCAAAGTAGCTGTCCCCTCACAGCAGGCAGATAAGTTTAGGGCTACCCACGTGTATTTACTGTGAGCAATGTTTTACTGCCAAGAGGATTAAATGTTTTGACTCTTGTTTCAGAATGAAAGACACTTCTATTCCTGCTTCTCATAATTTACAGAACAATTGCTCTTAATGCAGGCACTAACTGATAACATTTCTGCTGGCATCGTAAACAAGAACCTGTAAACAAGTAATCCTGAAAGTTACTACTTTCACAGCCACTCTCAAAAATGTTCAACCCAACTACTACAAACTGAGCAAGAAGTAACATTTCTCTTATTACAAATTTTCTGTTTGGGTGGGGAAGCTTACCATCAGTTGTGGTATCCCAGAAGCATGAGCTTGCTGTGTGAAGACCAGCTCCACTTCTCTGCATCACAGCACAGGTAACTGCAAGACACAGTCATAAAATCAGGGAATTAACGATTAAAGAAGAGGTGAATCATTCAGCACCTACAAACTTCAAATGACTGGCATATGGCATTCAGCTAAGACAAAACATTTTTTGACAACCCCCTCGCCCCAAGTATTTTCCTCAAGAACTTGTTACTCAGTTCATGATTATTTTCACTCACATAAAGACAACGACTTTAACAAAATGCTTGCTAATAGGATTATGGTTTTTATCTTGTAAGCTACTTAGATACAGCTTGTGTCATGTGTCCCTCAGAATGGGATTGCAGGTGCTGCTGTCCTCACAGGCACAGCAGAAGTCGCACTTGATGAGAACTGTTTCCCAAAAATGGTTGTTGACTGCTCTCTGAAATCACACTCAAGCAACACACAGCATTTGTGGACTGACCTGCAATGGTCATAAACCGCTGACAATCTGAGTCCAAGACTTTCAAAACAGAACAGACTGCAAACACTTGCTATTACATCAACACTCAACAAAAGGACCAAAATGGGTTAAACTTCTACTTATTTTCATTTCCCTTCCACAGGTATATATATAAATATAATGGGACATGAATGAGCATACAGGACTGAAGTCTTCCAAGTGTTTGCATTTATAGGAGGCTTAATCTATCTGAAAATTTTATTTCAGATAGCAATTATTTCCTGAACTGATACTAAAAGGTTGATACAATTTTTTAGGGTTGCTTAACAATGAGGAAAGACCATGTAACACGTAATCTTCTGTGTTAAGTGTTGCCAGCAAGCTGTGCCCAGGTGAACTGCCACAGGTATTACTAAAAATCTGTGTAACAGAAGGGTTTAGGCACCTGCTCTGCTTTGTTTACAGCTTAAAACTTTCAATTGAATACAGCATTCCCCTGAACCTTTCAGCAATTATTTACTGTGACTACATGTGGTGCAAGTACTGGTACTTACCAATGTACTTATATGTTTTCCCAAGTTTTACCAGATGTGTCAGCGACTGTTCCACTATAGCAGCAGTCCACTGGTTGACCTTGTTGTGATTATAATCTGCCTTGCCTAAAACACTTTCTATGCACTAAAATAGAGGGGAAAAAAATAGTTACAGTAAGCATACTTCAAAACGTAGAGTTTTAAGACATTTTGCATAATCTGAGGAATTTTTTCTGACAATTTAAATCACTTGAGCTCATCAGGTATCAGTTGCTGAATGGGAAGTAAAATGACCCTTCTCAGAAACTTATTTTTAATACATATTTACCACAATATTACAGGTATAAAAATGAGGCTCTGAGTGGACATTTCTTGCAGAAAAGACCTTAGCCATATGCTTTGGATGCCAAGTGAATGGATCTATTTACCAGTGAAGATACTAACACATCCCACTGTTCCTAATGGCTGCCTGCTCCAGCTTGGCTTTCAGAAGCTCCTGTAATGGAGATGGCACTATCCAAATCAGTAATATCAGCTGGGGCTGGCCAACATTTCAGAGCCTAAGAGCAAGATTCCAAAACCTTCAGAGCCAGACTGACAATAGTGAAAAGCATATCCCTGCTTAAAAGATGAGGAAGATATGAGAGATACTCAAAGGTCATACCTTGCAGCACAAGAAACATCTAAATTGCTTTAAAATTGCATGTTCTTTCACAGCTACAGATTGACCAACCCTTGCTTAAACTTAAAATGATTGAACAAAAAGCCTTCTCTTGAACTTTAACTCTTAAATTGCATTCTCTACTCCTGAGAAATTCAGAATTATGTGCTGATGGATACCTTTTAAAATTGAGGAATTTGCTTAAGAAACACACACCTGGAAAAGGCAAGCAAAATAAATCCATGTTCTCCTGTGATTCAGTAAGATTTATCCTGTGCACTAAAGGTCTGTGTAAGAGACCTGTGCCCCAGATTTTGCAAAGCCCAGTTAGTTCTGATCACTCTGTACAAAGCTGGCCAAAGGAGTCAATGAAACCAAACATTCACAAAACACAACAGTAGACAGAAGAGGGACAAGACCCCTCAGGGATTTTGGTCCCCCCAGAAATGTACCCAGTGCTAGAGCTCCTTGGCCCTGGTAGAGCTTCCAGTCAGAGGCAGAAATGCTTGGCTTTACTCCCAGTGTCTGGAGACATGCCGTATTTTGCTTTACCAGGCAGGGACAGTTACATAAAGGGTTGAATGGTTGTTTATCTGACATCCAAGAGCTTGCTGTTGTGTACTGGAGCAGCTTCAAAGGTGCAGGTGGGAAAAGTCCTGCAGAGCCCCTCTAGAAATTCCTTTCTCAAAATGCTATTTCCCTGCAAAACCCAACAACATCTCTAACCTACAGGCTCCTCATTAATCACCTTCTAGTTACCAGGTATTTAATTTAGACTATCAGGCTACTCACTTTCAGCCTGCTCTTTCTCAGTAAAAAATGTTTTTTAAAAGTACTTCTAAACAACAAGCTCATGTAGTGCAATCTCCTGCACAAGCCAAGGCTAACTTCCAAGCCTGATAACATTGTTCAAGGCCTTGTCCAGTCAAGTTCTAAAAAATCTCTAAGGATGGAGATTCCACAAGCTCTCCCTGCAACCTCTCTAGTGATAAGCTTCTCTCTAGCTGGATAAAGGGGAAAAAAAATTGGAGTAAATTTCCCTTACAGCTTGTGACTGCCACTCCTCCTCTTTCCACTGTAATGAAAATCTGTCTCTCCCCTCATATACCTTCTCCTCTTTAGGTAGCTGAAGACAGCAACTAGATGAAACTTAAAGCAGCTCCAAATTAAACTGTCTTTATATAAATACTACATCTATGTAATTTTATATTTATCTGGGATGGTCAATGAAAGTAACTTTCACTGTAGTGCAAGGTATAGTAAAGAATTTCTTTGAAATACAGCTGTTAGTTAAAACCTACCTCCTTAACTATGTTGTGGGCCTCATCAGCATTGAAGATCATCTGTAATAGAAGTTAACTATTATTATTTATGACAGAAAAGTAAATCAATTATACAGTTTTAATCTAAGGAACACATATAGATTAGGCCTTGTGTCTGGCTATTGGCATTGTGTAGTCTGTAAGTATAATTTTAAAATCTTACTTCTTTTCCCCAGTTCCATACATGTTATTTAGTTTTGTTTTGCTAGTGATGTTTGAGCAGGTCCATAAAGCTTGGGCCTCAGTGGACTTTGAAACAGGTTCACTTTACATTTTCTGTAAAGATTAAATTCCACCATGTCTATGCTTGTCCCGGGAATAGTCCCTAAAAATATTAAATCACAAATCTTTTCCCCTGGGTCTTAATCTGTGTTTTTACTGGAGTCACAAACTTACTAACCCCCAGGTTACATCTTGCTTCCCAAAGTTAACACACCGGTTTGCAACCCCGGTATCAAAAAGACTGGTTTGCACAGTCATTACCTTACCCAAAGACCTCCTTCCAGCGCAGAAAGCGCTTGCGAGTTTTAGTGCCTCCTATTTCCTGCTCGTTCCTGCACAGTGGCTCGGCTCCCAAAGGAAACATGGCACGTGCCGCTGTGCCACCTGCCTCCTCACAGCCATGAATTCCAAACGCTCGGCCAGGGGCAGAAACAAGGGCATTCATGGTTAAGTTGGGGCTTTGGGGTTTTTTTAATGAAAACTGGTGGCCAGAGCCCCGAGGCGGCGTCCCGGGGCGGGATCGGCTCCTCCGCTCGACCTGGCAGGACCATCCCGCGGCCCTGACCGGGCCGGGCACTTGTTGGGATTTCGCCAGGGAAATGGGGGTTTTTCCCCGGGAAAAATGGCCGCGGTCTGACAGCCCGGGCGGCAGCTCCCCGCACCGCGGCACCTTCCCGGAGAGCACATCCACCCCCAGGCCTGGGCAGGCCGGCGGCAGCCGCGGCCCCGGCCCGCTCCGGGCAGCGCCGCTCGGCCCGGGCCCCCCC
>WBMZ01016213.1:0-51352 GCA_013400975.1 Atrichornis clamosus
TGCGGGAGGGAGGGCTGGAGGGACTGGGGGATTACGGGGGACAGCAAGAGCCTATGAGATGCAGGGGCTGTGTGGGGCCGGGGCTAAGGGACCTGAGTGGCTAGAGGGTAACCTGCCCCCATGGTGGGGGAAGAAGGACCCCCCCAAATCCCTACCTGGGGTTGGACAGAGGGAGCTGGGGTGGTTCAGACACGGCCCCCCAAACCCTGCTCCACTGAGGCATGAAGCGCACCTGGGGTACAGTGATGCTGCTAGTGACCCCCAAGACAACACTCCTGGAGGGGTCAGGGGGCCCTGTCCCCACACATCTCAGCCCTACAGTGGGGGTAGGAGGAGCCCCAGAAATGGACTCCTGCCTTGAGGATGACACAGGAGGTGCTGGAGAGGGGGTGCTGGCTGTTGCCCAGGATGAGGACCACCCAGGAGGGGAGAGGAGTATATATAGGGGAGCAGGAGTGGTAGGGGGGCCTGGCTGGCCAAGCTCCTACAGGATGCTGAGCAATCCCTCCTAAGCACCTTCCATGAGCCCGCCTCGGTGGGGAGCTCCTGCCAACAGTCAGTCTCCCCCTCCTTCTGCAGCCCTTGGCGATGCCCCCTCCCCATCCCAGCAGTGTGGCAGTGGGCAGAGCTGGGCACAAGGCACTCTCTCTGCTTCACCCCCTGCCCATCATCTGTCCCACCCCAGCTCCTTCCTGGACCTGGACACCAGCCCTGCTGGCAGTCCTGAGCATTCACTTTAGTCTGCAGCACACACTGGAGGGTGCACCGCAACCCACCCAGGCATTAACTCTGAAGCCTAAGGATAGCTCACAACTAGCAGCATTGCTGATTCTCTTCCACCAAAACCTCCAGTATTTTCTTCTAGCTTATCCCCCCCTCCAACGCTGCTGGCTCAACTCCACCATCTCTCACTTGGCTGAGATCTCAGCAGCCCTCAGGGCTGGGTCTGTGCAAGCTGCCCTGCAAGGCCAGGAGTAAGGGAGACCCTGTCCTGCTGGCTGGTACCCACTGTAGTGCCCCTTCTCCCCTTGCACACTCTGTCCTGCATCCTGGTCACCCCTGGAGCCAGGATGGGGCAGGAAGCACTTCCAGATGTTTCAGACCAGTGCACATCTGCATGGAAAGTTCCAGTCAGGGGAGGAGGGGTGAGGCAGTAGCACTAGGAAACGGTTGCTTGGTGACGGGGACCATGTCTCCGTGGTGATGTGTCACCTGTCGGCAGGGCTGATGCCACAGCTGCCATGGCTACGCAGAGGGATGCTCCGGTGACAGCTCCCAAGCCCCCCATCAGGGCCACCCCCTCCCCAGGGCCACCCAGGGCTGGAGACAACCTCTGGGGGACACCCAGGCACACTGAGTGAGGCCAGAGGCTGCCTCAGCCCCCCCGTATACTCACTGAGCAGGCACTGGCCCCTGCCGTAAGAGTCAGGGGATGTGGCAGTGTGGGGAACAACCACCCCCATGCCTCTGTCCCAACCTGCTCCCTCCCTCAGCAGATGCCCAACTACAAACGTGCCACGCTGCAGGATGAGGAGGGGCCGGAGCCAGCGGGGGATGGCAGCACCTCTCCTGACAGCGTGGAGGTGAGGTCTGCCCTGTCTCCTCCATCTTTCCCCTCTCCATCCTCCCCAGCTTCCCTTCTCACCCTCTGGGGCCTGCCTGCAACGAGGTGGGCAGTGGGAGCAGGGTTGGGAGCCAAGCCAGACCCGGCTGTCCCCACGGATGTGCTGGGAGGCAGCCAGAATGCAGCACAGAGCGTCCCTGGAGGATCATCCTTCCTTGCAGCTCGGGGGGGCTTCCAGGACTTGCCAGAGCTGGTGGGGAGGGATGCCCTGGTTCCCACCATGCAGCCACACCAGGCACCGGGGAGTGGTGGAGATGGAAGGGGGTGCGGTGATATTTGGTTCTCCCATGGTGCGATGGCAAGTCCTGTTCCTTCTTAGGTGGGGTTTCGGAAGGGACCAGGGACGCTGCTGAGCCGCCTGGCCTCACGCAGCCAGCTGGAGCTGGTGCTCTGCGCCGTTGCCGTCTCCCTGGCTCTGCTGCTCAGCGTTGCCATTGTCACTCTGGCCATTCAGTACCGCAGAGGTAGGGAGAGATGGAAGGCATCCCCACACCTGGGAGGACATGGGAGGATGAGGAGTGATGGGTCAGCCCAGGGTGCCTGCTCCAGATGCTCTGCCCATCCTGGGGTGCAGACAGGGCTTGGCCCCACTCCGTGCCTCGGTTTCCCCCAGTACACTTGCCCAGCCCCAGGCATGCCTTCCCTGCCAGATCCCTCTCACAGCACGTGCCTGACGGATGCCTGTGTCCGGGTGGCCAGCAAGATCCTGGAGGCCCTGGATACAGAGACGGACCCATGCCAGGACTTCTACCAGTACTCATGTGGGGGCTGGATTAAAAGGAACCCACTGCCCAATGGGCGCTCCAAGTGGAGCACCTTCAACAGCATCTGGGACCAGAATCAGGCCATCATGAAGCATCTCCTAGGTGGGCACCGAGGGGTCACAGACAATGAGGGGGTGACCCCTGTGTCACTGGGGCTGACCCACAGCCTCCCACAGAAAATGCCACCTTCAACTCCAGCAGCGAGGCAGAGCGGAAAACACAGCGGTACTACCTGTCCTGCCTCAAGGAGCAGAGGATAGAGGAGCTGGGCTCTCAGCCCCTCATGGAGCTCATCGACAAGGTGGGCAGACATCCACACATGAGCCGAGCTGCAGGGCTCAGCCCAGCACGTCTCCTGCTCAGCTCTTCATGTGACCAGGGAGGGAGCAGCCCTTGGGGATGCACCCCATCCCTCCTTGAGGTGCCGGGTCTGTCTGCCAGCAGATTGGGGGGTGGAACATCACTGGCTCCTGGAACCAAACCAGCTTCATGGAGGTACTCAAGAGTGTGTCAGGCACATACCGGGCGACCCCCTTCTTCACGGTATACGTGGGTGCAGACTCCAAGAGCTCCAACAGCAACATCATCCAGGTTGGCACACTGGCACCGAGGGTGGCAGGCACCAGGGGACACCGGGCTGTCTATGCTGCCCTTCTCTCCCCCCAGGTGGACCAGTCGGGGCTTTTCCTCCCATCCCGGGATTACTATCTGAACAAGACTGCCAATGAGAGGGTAAGGCTAGGTGCCAGGCATGCTGCCAGCAGCAATCAGAGGGAAACTCATGGCAATGGGGTGTGAGCAGCACTGGGACACACCTGGCACCTCCTTCCTTCCCATTTGGTGCCCACCCCAGGGAGGAGGGATGAGCTGCAGTCAACACTGAGCCAGGGCTTGGGGTCCCACAGGTTCTGGCAGCATACCTGGACTACATGGTGGAGCTGGGCACACTGCTGGGGGGCACCCCGGAGCCCACTCGCCTCCAGATGCAGCAGGTGCTGGACTTTGAAACCCAGCTGGCCAACATCACTGTGCCCCAGGCTGAGCGGCGGGATGACGAGAAGATCTACCACAAGATGAGCATTGCTGAGCTGCAGGTGGGCATGGCCCAGTGCAGCCTGGGGAGACACTTCAGGGACATATGGGGAGTTGTCCAGAGGACACCAAGGGGTCCATGTCCACTGCTGTCCCCAATCTGGGACACCCTGGGCAGCCCCACCTGCTGTGGGACGTGCACTGGGTGTTGAAGAGTAGTGCCCATCTCCCCGGTCATTGTGATCTGGGGAAAGCACAGTGGGGTCCAGGGGTTCCCTCCTTGTCCTGCAGCATTAAGAGCAGCAGGAAGGGTGCTTGGGTGCAGAGAAGGATCTCGAGTGGTGAGGGACCGTGGGACCTTCCCAGAGAGCACAGTTCCTGCCCCAGGAGATCCCCTCCACGCTGAGCAGGATGCAGCAGAGCCATGCCAAGCCCCTGGTGCCACATCCCTGTGTCCCCTCCAGCTGCTGGCCCCTGCCATTGACTGGCTGGATTACCTGTCCTATGCCCTGGCCCCACTGGATCTGGCAGACACGGAGCCCGTGGTGGTGTATGGGGACACCTACCTCCAGCAAGTCTCTGACCTTATCAATGACACGGACAAGAGGTGAGGCTGCTGCGTGTGTGCCTCTGGCCATGCTCCCCCATGGCTGGGGCACATTTTGGGCTCGTCAGTGGCCTGGAGTCACGGACTGTGGTGAGCTGCAGCATCTCTCTGCCCCCGCAGTATCCTGAACAACTACCTGATCTGGAACCTGGTGCAGAAGACAGCCTCCAGCCTGGACCAGCGCTTCGAGACAGCTCAGGAGAGGCTGCTGGAGACACTCTATGGCACCAGGAAGGTAATGGAGGGCCCTGGGACCAGCCCCCTCTGCCTCCAGTCTGGAAGCAGCCAGGACCTCCTCTGTCCTTGGCATGCCCTTGGGATGCTAAGCCCTGGATGTTGTAGAGGGAATCAAGGCATCATTTTTTGGGATGGGGGTTTAGATGCTGGGCATCTCCTCTGTGATGAGGAGGCAGAGCCACAGTGGATGAAGGCAGGGGAGCAGGGGAGTGGGCTGGGGTCTCACAGATCATCATCTTGCTCCCGCAGTCCTGCACACCCCGCTGGCAAACCTGCATCTCCAACACGGATGACACACTGGGCTTTGCACTGGGCTCCCTCTTCGTCAAAGCCACCTTCGACCGGGACAGCAAGGCCATCGTGAGAATAATTCTGTCCCCATCCCCTCCCCATGACCATCCATGGGAATCCTGATTTCCCCCAAGCCCAGGACTGGAAGGCAGGGAGCTGGGAAATGGGACCCCCAGTCCTGGGGAGGTGGCATCCTGTCCACCCTCACCCTGTTCCCGCTGAGGGGCTGTGGGGGGTAGGGGGGCTTCATTCCTTCCCCTCCCCAGGCTGAGGAGATGATCAGCGAGATCCGCGCAGCCTTTGAGGTGTCCTTGGACCAGCTGGACTGGATGGACGAGAAGACCAGGCAGGCAGCAAAGGAGAAGGTGACCCCAGGGAGGGAAGTGGGTGGGAAACCTCACCCTATCCCAGTAAGTCCTCCCGTCTCACTGTCAGGGCCTCTCCCCATGCAGGCAGATGCCATCTATGACATGATTGGCTTCCCTGACTTCATTCTGGACAACAAGGAGCTGGACGATGTCTACGATGGGGTAGGGGGCATCTGGCTTGTGGGTAGGGGCCTGGTCCTTGCTCACACCAAGCTCTGGGGGGCCCCATGGTAGAGTGATAGCCCTACTTGGAGGATGCATTTGGGATGTTATGCAGAGCCAGTCCAGTACTGAGTTCATCCTGGCCAGGGTGTGGGGAACCACTCCAGTGGACCCCTCCTCATGTCTCCTCTTCCTCACCAGTACGAAGTCTCTGAGGACTCATTCTTCCAAAATATGCTCAACTTCTACAACTTCTCTGCCAAAGTGATGGCCGACCAGCTCCGGAAACCCCCCAACCGTGACCAGTAAGGGAGAAGGCCTGGGGGGGGCAGAGGATGTGACCCTGGGTGGCATTAGTTTAGTGGGGAGGAGGTCCCCCACATGGGGTCCCCTACATGGGGTAGCACAGCACTGTAGGTCACCTGTGGCAGTTGTAGCTTGTCCCCAGGACAGGGTGCCTTGGTCACAGGATGGGGGCAAAAGTACCAGCCATGGGTAGGGCAGCACAGGGGCCATGTGGTGGGCAATGGCACAGGAGGGTGCTGGGGTTGGGGTGAGAGTGGACAAAACCCTGCCTGTCCCCTGTTCCACCTCCCTGCCCCAGGTGGAGCATGACCCCGCAGACCGTCAACGCCTATTACCTGCCCACCAAGAACGGGATCGTCTTTCCTGCTGGGATCCTCCAAGCCCCCTTCTACGCCCGCAACCACCCCAAGTGAGTCTGGCATGGGGGGCGCTTCCTGGGGACAGGGTGTATGGGCTGGATCAGGGCCACCATGCCACAGAACCCCCACACTCATGAAGAAAAGCCCTGGAGGGCTTGAGCATCCGTCAAGGCTTTACAACCAGCAGCCAAGACAGCCGGCAAAGTCCCCTTAGGGCCACCAGTGTCCCCAGCAGGACTGATTCCCAGCTGGGTCCCAGCCAGAGTAGAGTCTCATCGGGTACCCAGACACAGACAGGGTGCCAAGGCTGAGGATGGGGTGCCTGAGGAGAGGGAAGGCTGCAACAGCATCACTCCCACACTCTGTACTTACCTGGTTCTTTCCTACGGCCCCACAGAGCCCTTAACTTCGGTGGCATCGGCGTGGTGATGGGGCATGAGCTGACCCATGCATTTGATGACCAAGGTGAGAGCCCACTGGCAGCACTGGCTCTGACCCCTGTCACCTTCCTGCCCCTCCCAGCCCCTTGCCAGCCCCTGCCCTTGTCGTGGGGAAGGGGTGCCCTGGGTGCACAGGGGTCCCGCTTTGCCATCCATTGCATCATGTGTGCTCGTGCCCCCCCGGCCACCCCCCTTCTATCGTCCTGTCTCCCCAGGTGACACCTGCCGATACCTCCCCCCGGCTTCTCTGTGCAGCTTTCGCTCCATCCGCTTGGTGAGGACAGTGTCTGCAGCCCCAGTCCCCTTCTCATCCTCTCCCCTGCCGGGCACGGGACAGGTCCC
Organism: Atrichornis clamosus; assembly: GCA_013400975.1. Taxonomy (NCBI): domain Eukaryota; kingdom Metazoa; phylum Chordata; class Aves; order Passeriformes; family Menuridae; genus Atrichornis; species Atrichornis clamosus. Next base: position 6,533 of record WBMZ01016213.1, read on the forward strand.
TCTCGCATCCACTCTGCTTTGCACCTTCACCACAGTCCCGGAGCCAACATGGGGTCAATGAAGGAATTTGGGGTCACAGATCTGGGTTGAGACAGCGGGAATGCACTGAGGGATGGCTGGGGAACCCAAGATGCCAGGTCTCCCGGCATCCCCTGGGGCTGTCCCACCACATCCCACTCTGCTTCGAGACTCCCTGCAGCAGGGGGACTGCAGGGGGCCGGCATCCCCTGGTCCCACCCTAACCCACAGCTCGGTCCTGCAGGACGTGAGTACGACAAGGAGGGAAACCTGCGGCCATGGTGGCAGAACTCCTCCCTGGAGGCCTTCAAGAACCGGACAGCGTGCATGACAGAGCAGTACAGCCACTACACCGTCCATAGCGAGAAGGTCAATGGGCGGCAGACACTGGGCGAGAACATCGCCGACAATGGCGGGCTCAAGGCAGCCTACAACGTGAGTGCCGCCATCCAAGGGGGACACAGACCCCCATGCATGTCTGTCTCTTCCCGGGGCTTCAGGCCAGCTCTCCCGCAGGCTTACAAGTCTTGGCTGCAGAAGAACGGGGAGGAGAAGCGCCTGCCAGCCCTGGGGCTCACCAATCACCAGCTCTTCTTCGTGGGCTTTGCACAGGTAGGGCAGAGTGGGATAATGGCTTTCCGTCCCTCCCTGGCTCCTCGGAACCACCCCACAGCTCCCCTTTCTGCACCGCGGGGTGCTCTGTTCCCATCCCTGAGGTTGCTCCCACTCCGTTAGGTGTGGTGCTCCGTCCGGACGCCAGAGAGCTCCCACGAAGGGTTGGTGACCGACCCCCACAGCCCTGACAAGTACCGTGTCATCGGCACCCTCAGCAACTCCCGGGACTTTGTTGAACACTTCGGCTGCCCCCTGGGCTCCCCCATGAACCCCGGCAAGCACTGTGAGGTGTGGTAGGGACGGGGAGGGTGCTGGGGACAGAGGGGATGATCGTCTGCTGTGCCCCCTCCCCAGACCTCACTGGCTGCCGGAGCTGGCCATGGGCAGAGCGCAGTCCCCCTCCTGTGCTCACACTGCACACCCCACCTCTGCACCCTCCCCGGCACACACGGCCCCACACCAAGCACCCACCGCAGCCCCATCCACAGCCTGGGGCTAGACACGGCCGGCAGAGAGGCTGTAGCATCCCCAAAACGCAGCTCTGCCCCCCAACCCTGATGTGCTTGAGTTGGGCACAGCTCAGTGTCCCCTGCGCCGCGTCCTCCCCCTCAGGCGGGCAGGTCAAAGGGGCCCCAGGGAAAGCACTAGAGCCAAGATCCCCCTGCTCCTACTCCCCAACCTGCTGGAGAAGGAGGCTGGGGGCCACTCGGCTCCGCGCTTCCCTTGTCCCCTCCCAATTCAGCTTGGCTTCCCCATCCACCTCTGCTGGGACCAGCGGGCGGCAGCGAGGACTCTGGTGCCTTCAGCTGTGGGTGGCTGTCGCCGAGTTTATTTAACGATTAAAAGCAGTTTCCACTTACTTCAGCAGCTCCGGGTCCTTCGCGGTGTCGGGGCGGGGGGGAGAGGTGTGATCTGGAGCGCTGGGGGCGGTGGGTGTGACTCCAAGGCTGAGGACGCCTGAGAGGTGAGACATCCCGAGGGAGGGGTGCGGGAGATGAGATGTCTGGATGGACGGAATGAGGGAAGCAGACGTGTGGGGAAGAACAGCAGGGCTGGTGGGAACGAGTCCCCAGAGGCACGGGAGTCCCCGGTAAAGCCCCGGGGATCCCGCTGTCCCCAGCGTGCGTGACCTCAACCTGCCCCGGGCGTCCTCCTCGAGCCCTCGGGGCCCGTCCCGGCCGGTCCCGTCTCGCACAGCGCGGTCCCAGCCCCGCACCGGAGTCTCCCAAACCTCCCGGTACCGGGACCCGGCGGAATTTCGCGGCCACGGCCAGAGGCGCTCGCAAAGGCTGCCGGGGCTTGTGGTCCTACCGGCGGACGGCGCAGGACACGACGGGAGCTGTAGTTCGGCGTGAAGGATGCTGGGAGTGGTAGTTCGGTCACGGCCAGCCCGCAGACACGCAGCGAGCGCTGGACTACATTTCCCAGCAAGAAGCGCAGCGGGGCCCCAGGTCCAGGCCTGGGCGCCTCGGGGGTACGGGGGGCATCGGGGCTGGGGTGGCGGCAGGGCCGGGCTGGGCCCGAGCCGGGGGCTGGGCCGGGACAGATCGGGGGGGCCGGACCTGGGTGGGAGCTTGGGCCAGGCCCCGGCCTGGACCACGGATGCTGCGCCTCGGCCCAATCCCGGGTGCGGTGCACGGCGGGAACTGGGCCCCGGCTGGGCCGATGCTTCGGGGTGAGCCGGGTACCGGGCACCTGTGGGTGCTGGAGCTGATTTGCCCCCGCCGGGGCCGCGGGTAGGCTTGGCCCTGGGGCGGCAGCACCTGGGGACAGGAATGCAGGGACATCCCCACGTCGGGGACAGGGGCGGTGGGACAGTCCTGCCCTGGGGACAGGGGCAGTGGGATTTCCTTACCTTGGGAATAGGGGTGCAGGGACAACCCCGCCTTGGGGACAGGGATGCAGGAATAGCCCTCCCTTCAGGACAGGGGCAGTGGGATGTCCCTGTCGTGGGTGACATGGCCCCGTTGTCCAGACAACATGCTCACCTTGCAGGCGTTGCCACCCAAGCCTGGCACCATGGACAAACCCATCACGCCGGGGGAGCTGCTGTGTTTGGGCTCCAGCCTCGCCTTCTCTGGACTCTTCTACTACCTGTACAGAAGGAAAGCCAGAGTCGTGGCACGCATACAGGTAGCCCCATCTCTCAGATGCTTTCTCCTGCCCACTGTCCCTTCCTCCCTGCCCTACATCCTTTGATTTGGGTGCACACACTGATGCCTGCAGCCTGCTGCATTCTCTGGTGACTTCATGACACGCAGGACTGAGCAGGTCACATCTGGTCAGAGATCTCCGCAGAGACATATTTGGCCCACCTTCTGCCTGTCCCTGCCCCTGCCCATGCTCACACTCAGTCCATGCTCTTCCAGGAGGCCCCAAAGCTCCAGGTTGATGACGATTTGCCAGCCCTGGTGTCTGCGGCTGAAGGGAGGTGCCTGCCTTATGTTGCCCTGGAAGGTAAGGACACCCTGTGGTTCCACACAGGGGACAAGGGACAGGCTCTTCTCTTCTGGCCATGACAAGTCTTGTCCTTAGGCATAGTGCTGCCAGCCCAGGCTGCACTGACCAGCCACTACCATGAGGGGCTGCAGGGCGTGATCCAGAAACTGCTGCTGAAGGAGCATCGGCTGATATGGAACAGCTTGGCCCGAAGCTGGTGAGTGATGGGAAGGGACCACAGGGGTGGTCTTGCACCAGTGAGTCCAGACCCCCATTCTCTGGGGCCACTTGAGAGGCAGAAAGTAACTTAAAGACTTCAATCCCTATGCCTGGCTCAGTCCCTAGAGTTCAGAGTATCTCCACGTTGCGGCCAACAGGAACAGGGCAATGATCGGATGATCATGTACTCAATACTAGTGAGGCCACACCTCCAGTCCTGTGTCCAGTTCTGGGTCCCTCAACTCAGGAAGGACATTGAGCTCCTGGAGTAAGTCCAGAGAGGGGCAGCAGATCTGAGGGAGGGTCTCGAGCACAAGTCTGATGAGGAGTAGCTGGGGGAGCTGGGAATGTTTAGCCTGGAGAAAAGGAGGGTCCATGGTGACCTTACCACTTTCTACAACCCCCTGAAAGGAGGTTGCCAGGTGGAGTCCGGCTCTTCTCCCAGGCAGCCAGTGATAGGACAAGAGGAAATGGCCTCAAGCTGTGCCAGCAGAGGTTTAGGTTAGACATTAGGAAAAATTTCTTCACAGAAGGTTGATTAGACATTGGAATGGGCTGCCCAGGGAGCAGGAGGCTCCACCACCAGGCATTTGGTTAAGGAAAGACTGGACGTGGCACTTAGTGCCATGGTCTGGTTGACATGGTGGTGTTCAGTCATAGGTTGGACTTCATGATCTTAGAGGTCTTTTCCAACCTAACTGATTCTGTGATTCTGTTGTCCACACCCCAACCCTCCCCATCTGCAGGAGCGAGAGCGAGCGGGTGCTCTCAGAGCAGATCTACACTGTCCCCTTCCTGCTGGCCTCACCAGGCACCGAGGCAGTGACACAGGTGAGTGTGGACAGCCCGCTCCAAGCCGTCTGCCTGCCCCTGGAGATGGTGTACGAGCGGTTCCAGCAGCCAACCCATGGCTTCCGCGACCTGCTGGGCCAGTACCTGATCGGGGAGAAGCCCAAGGGCATCCTGGAGACGGAGGAGATGCTGCGGGTGGGGGCTGGGCTGACGGGCATCGGGGAGCTCTCCCTGCACCCCGATGGCTCCCTGCACCTCCAGCCGCCAGCCGGGGGAGGCGAGTTTTTCCTGTGCTTGGGGGACTGGCAGACGGTGCTGTCGGAGCTGGAGTCGGCCAGCGGGCTGTGGAAGGGGGCAGCGTTGCTGTGCGCGGCAGCGGGGCTGGCTGTCCTCCTGCACGCCCTGTGCCGCGCCTACCGCCGCTCCCGCCCCAAGCGGCAGCAGGAGGACAAGGAGCTGGATGGGGAGGAGGCCTGGGACGGAGCGCCCGAGGACTCCTGCGTGGTCTGCCTGGCACGGCCCCGTGAGTGCGTCCTCCTGGGCTGTGGCCACATCTGCTGCTGCTTCCGCTGCTTCCAGGCCTTGCCCACCCGCCTCTGTCCCATCTGCCGAGGGCCCATTGACCGCGTGGTGCCCCTGTACCAGGCCTGAGAGCACCTGGTGTGCCCAGGGAGGGGCATTGTGAACAGAGCCAAGCCTGGAGCCTCCAAAAATCTCAGCTGTGCAGCTCATGTGCAGCTGTGTGATTCCTCTTGTGACAGAGGGGTTCGGGTGTGCCCTTCAATATATTCTAGGGAGGGGGGAGTTACAACCTCCTCATCCTCCCTTTGTCTGCCAGAGGGACCCACCTAAACACGGAGGCTTGGGGAAAATCTACACAATGCCTGAGCTGAGGAGCTGAGACCCCAGTCCCACTCTGGGGCGTTCCTTGGCTGCCAGCTGCTGGACCTGTGTCCCTTTTCAAGCTGTGACACCCCCCCTTCCCCCAAAGCCATGAAGGACTGCTCCCTTGTTTTTTTCCAGTGTGTGGTTTTATGGGGAAGATTATGAGGGCAAGACCAGGGCTGGTGGGACACAGCAGTCACAGTGGAGTAGCAGAGAACCAAACTCCCCATAGCCACTGCAGTGGCACAACTAAGTGCCAACTTTGTCCTGCCACCCCAATCTGTGTGCCTACAGCCACTGCCCCAGAGGGCACCCAGGAGCTGGCAGTGATGAGCCCCTTTGCCAGCTGCTCTATCACCTAGGGAAGGAGGGCTATGTCCCTCTGTCACCCTCTGCAGGGAGAACAGCATTAAGGTGTCCCAGAGCCTGCCCTTGTGTCCAGCCGCACTGCACCTGGCTTTCCTGCTCCTGGGCAGGATCAGGTGTGGGAATGGCTTGCTGTGGTGTATGGAGTGATAAAGCCAAAGAGCTGAGCTCAGCCTCAACTTTCCTTTACGCCGTTAAGCTGGGGGCTGGGGGGGTGCTGGGAGCCAAGGCTCTCCCCTTGGAGGGGTGGACACCACTGCCTTCTCTCCCTCCTCACTCAAGGAGGTGGTCCAAGTTCACACTGGAGGCCAGGTGCACCTCCTCAGGATGCACCCCTGAATGGGTGGTGGCAGGACACACAGGACCGTTGCCAAGGTGATCGTGCTCCTCAGGTCTCCATGGCAACTGCTCCCCTGGACTGCTCCCCATCACTGCCTGGCTGCAGTTGCCCAGGCAACCCACGGGCTCTCCTGGCTCCTGCAGCTCTGGGACACCCAGGGTTTGGGGGTGGGGGGCAGTGCTGGCAGGCCAATGTCAACCAGGCAGCAGTGTTGGGATTGGAGAGGGATGATGTGCCGTCTCACCACGCTGATGTCTGTCCCCCTGCCGCCTCCACCATTGCTGCTGGGCTGGGGGCTTGCCTGGGACAAATGCCCTTGTGGTGTTGCCCCTAGGACTCATAGCCAGACATGATGCCCCAGAGGACCCAGTGAGGCCTCCTGGGACCCACATGCATTTTTGCAGTGGGGTTGTGTGGGGCAGTTCTTTTCCTCCACCACTCATTTTTTCAGCCCAGCCTCTTCCCTGGGCTGCAGAGTGAGCAGTGGGGCCCAGGTCCCCCACCGCCCCCCCAGCCCAGCACCGGGCATCCCCCCCGCAGCAAGAGGGATTTCAGGAAGGAGATAAATACCAGATGGGAGAGGGCTGGGCTGCCAGGAACACACTCCCTGCATGCCAAGAGCTGCTGGCGCGAGTGGGCGCGTGGGCCGGGGAGGGTGGGGGGTGCCCTTGCTCCCTGAGACTGCTCGCCTTGTTCCCCAGGGCCCAGCAGCCAGCTGAGGATGGGACAATTGGAGAGGGGCCTGTATTCCCCACTGGTCCTCTCTGCCCCCAAAGGTGCCTGGGGGAGGGAACACATCCCTTTGTTCTGGCAGCACACAAGGAGGGTGTCACCTCTCTCACTTCTCCAAGTCTCTGCCACTCCCAGGAGGCCACCAGCCCGGCACTGGCCTGACTGCAGACCCCACTGCCAGCCCCGCTTGGCATGACTCCGGGCAGCAGCATGACTCACCCGCTCAGCTCACTGCCAGCCAGAGCCTCACTGTGCCAAACCCCCGGCACAGGGGCTGCCCTGCCATGCTGCAGTGCCTGCATCCCCAGACGAACCCACTGTGTGCCCCCCACAGGCATGTGGTCAGGAGCAGGACAGTGGGGAGCTCACAGTGCCTGGGCTGAGCATTGCCCAGCCTCCCTCCCCATCATACAGGCCAGGCATCCTGACAGCTGCCCCCTCTCACCTGCAAGGTTACCCTGTGTGCCAGCCCATGCCAATGGCCTCCACTCACTCCCCCCAGGGCTGCCAGCCTGCTCTGCCTGCCTCCCTGTCTGTTGTCATGGTGACCAGAGATGTGACAGGCGAGGATGGAGCCTCATACCCCAGCAGGGCTGTTTGCCCAGCAGGGTTGGCTACCCCTGGCCTCCTGCTCTCCCCCATCATCTTCAGGTCTGGGCAGGGGACCCTTGGTGAAGCCCCTGCCCCAGGCAGCGTGCTGGGGATACTCCATCTGCTCAGATGCCAGGATTGCAGCTGTGTCCCAGGCAGCTCATAGGAATGATGGAGACAGTGCCATCCTCCTTCCACCTGCCCTGACACAGAGTCCACTGAGAGCACTCCCTTCCCAAATCCAGGCTGCGCAGAGGGTCAGACATCTTAGTAATCATAACCTGTCCTTCTTCCCTGGGAAAAGATGCTGTCCCTCCAGGGAGGGCTTTTTGGCCTCGTCTTCCCACATCAGCAGCTGCAGGAACAAGAGAAGATGAGGAGTGTGCCACTCTTGCACACTTGCCCTGGGCTCACCCACAGGACAGCTGCCAAGCAGGATGCCTGTCCCCCAACATCTCTTCACTATGGTAACAATGGTTACCACAACCAGCATTCCACAGGGCCGTTCCCATTGCCTGTGCCCACCCCAGTGCATGTCTCCGCTCCCCCAAAACGCCTGGACCGTGGCACAGACAACACACAAAGCAGCATTCCCACCTGGGCTTTGGCTACTGAGAGCCAGCAGCAACAGCCGGGGATGGGCACACCTCCAGCCTTACCAGTGATGTAGTCCCTCATGCCAGAATGGCGATGGGGGCTCAGGAAGAGCAGCAGGGCCAGCAGCAGGCGCCTCGGTGAGGGCCCCCCAGGCTGTGGCTGCCACTGCTATGGAACAGAAGTGCCATTTCACGTTTCTTGGCAGGGCTGGAAGCAACACAGATGGAGGCACCCGCGCTGGCCTCCTGGCTTGCCTTGGTAGTCCCAAGCCCTGTGGCGCCAGCCCCAGGTGACAGCATCGCCTCCCAGACCTGCAGCAGAGAAAGCCCTGAGTCCTGTGGCTCATTCCTCCTGCCTCCTCCGAGCTCCCCGACATCCAGCCTGCCAGGCCACTGACCCCATTCCTGTCAGGCCTTGGACTGGATGGGAACACCTGGTGGTCCCCAACTCCAGCTGCCCAGGGGTCTCTGCAGAACATGGGCAGGACCTGTCGCACCACAAGTCACTTGCACGTGCACAGGGTGATTTTCTGCCATAAAACCACTTGAAGCACCAGTGACTGCAGGAAAACCCCTCACCTGCATCACAGCACCTGGACCAGACACCTGAATTCCCAAGAGTAAAGGGCTCAGGGGTAGCATCCAGGTGTGGAGCTGGGGCATGGCAGGCACTGGTGAGCTCCCAGAGTATCAGCCAAGTGTGGGCGATGCAGTACAACCTGCACTGGCAGCCCCACTGCAGCTGGGAGTCTGACACTGTGTCCCCTACCCAGCCCCATATCCACCCTGGGGGCACAGCTGGCCCCAGCCCTTGGCTGGCATCACCCCCATCAAGGTGTCAGCTCAGAGGATGCTGCCCAGGCTTAAGAAGCCAGGGCAGGAAGAAACGCCTGCTTCCCACTCCCACAGCCCCTTCTTCCCGATGGAGTTGGCTTTGTGTTGGACAAAAGGCTGCAAAGGAAGCGAGAAAGGAGATTACGTGGCTGCTAAAAGACGGATAAGGAAGGTGGGATGAGAGCCAGGGGAAGGAGGGTGCTCATCTGGCTCATCAGGGGGGTTGCTACGTGCAATGGCAGGGGATAAAGGGGGTCCCTCATGCACTCCACTGCCAACCCATTCACATTCAGGTCCCTAGTACCTTCCCCCCTACTCAGGGATGCATGACAAGCAGCATCCTTGGGGACCCAGAGACTAGAGCTGTCCCAAGGAGATGCAGAGCCCAGAGCCACAGCGTCCCACCCACAGCCCAGCTGTGCTGGCACAAATTCAGCCCCCCTCCTGCCTGGGATGGGCAGAGGGTCCTTCCCATATCCCAAATCCCAGGCAGCCCCACAGAGCTCCCCCACCCCATAGCCAAGCCAAATAACTCCCCTGGGTGTGAGGCACTGTACAGATACAGGTGTGGGATGAGTGGGGCCATTCCCAGGGTGACCCCTTTCCAGCCTCTCCCCAGCAGCCTGCCAGGCTGGAATCCCTCCTGGAGTTCTGCACCCGTGCCATTCACATCCCACACAGCCCATCTGCTCCTCTTCTCGCTCACCCCCGGCCCCGCTCGTGCCATGGTCTGCCTGTCCCTGCCCACAGGCAGTGGCACGTGGGCTCAGCTATGGGAAAAGCAGGCCACATCTCAGCGTGGGCTTCTTGCCTATTTTCCCAGGCGCTTTTCACAGGAGCAGAAGCCTTCACACGTAAAAGTTCAAGCTGGTTCCCCAGCAAAGGCATGAATAAAGGCATTGCCTTGCCAGGAGCGCAGGCACCACTGCCCCGACCTGGCTCTGGTAGGGGACAGCAGGGACCAGTATTCTGCAGAGCCAGACACAAAAGTAAAAGCATGGCTGAGCCTTCCCAAAATAGAAGTACCTGCCTACTGCCATGGACCAGCCAGACTGGTGCTCTTCTGCAGCATCTTTCAACAGGATGTCAGGCCATGAAGATGCTGGAATAATGAGATGGACCACAGGGCTGTCTGTAAAACCCTACTTTCACTCCCTCAAGATATTCTCACAGGGCTGTGGGCTGGCAAGTGCCATTTCTATACAGAGGTCTGGCTTAGCTGCAACCCAGAACCCCCACGCAAGCAGCGGAGCCTGGATGTGAGGGAACAGCAGGAACAGGGTTGTTTCAAGACAGGATGGTCCTCTTCAACTAGCCATAGCCCTGCTGCTGTCACTATCATTCCCAGATCCAGGGGTCACAGCTGTACCCACAGTTCAAGCAAGAAGCACCAACTTCAGCCTGAACTTAAATAACATCCCAGCTCTCCCAGGTGACCTGAATGGGGGAGATCCCAAGTGAGGCTGCTCAGGACCACCAATGCCAATTAGTGCAATCACTGCCCTGCCAGTGAAAAATGCAGGAAGAAAGATCCAGGGTGGGTCTCGGATAGAGCTGTGTAGATACAAATGGAACTCTGGTGGGGGAAACTGGGGTCACGCTTTGCTGCCCCACAGCAGGTCCCCACAGGGGATGGCCTTCCTCTTGCCAACAGAGAGCCCCCAGGGAAAGGTCAGTGGAACAAGGGGCATCCCAGGACATGGTCCCTGTGTGGCCACGGTTGCAGACACCTGCAGAATCACACCTGTGCAACCCTGCATTCCTGCACAGATATGCAATGGGAAGATGTGTACAAATATATGCACATGTTGGGGCCAAGGGGACTGGCAGGGGTTGGGGCAGGACTGGTGTGGCTCCAAGGGGGAATCCCAACACTGAGGGGGGCTGCACGAGTGGGTGCCTGGATGGATGTTGGGCAAGAGACCCAAGTGGGGGCCTGGGGGAGACCCACAGTGGGGGCTGACTTGGGATTCTGAGGGGTTGAGCTTTCTGGGCTGTGGGGTGCTGGGGGATTGGAGCAGGGTATTGGGGGGTCTGTTGGCCATCACCTCTGTGTGCTGGGGGAGGGCCCAGCTGTGTCTGGTGGTCCTCAGCTGTCTGACCCGGGGACACACGGCTGTGCCGAGGGCTCCCCTCCCCATAGGGGCAGCCCGTGGTTAGGGGCACCCCCGAGTCGGGGCAACCGCCTCAACAAGGCTGTGCCGGGAGGACCACCCTGCTTTGGGACCGAGGCAGAGGCTGGGGCGGCGAGGTGGGGGGGGTCTCCATCCCAACCGGGAGGGCACCGGGCACCGGTCGCGGGGGTCCCCCGTCTCTGTTCTGGCCGGGCCGAGCCGGGCCGCGGCGCTCCGGAGCCGCCCCCCGCCGGGGGGGTCCCCGCTCCCCCCGGATGCATGACTTCATCCTTCCGCCCGGGTTTCCTCCCCGCCGCCGCCGCCGCCGCCGCAGACCGGCTCCCGGCTCGGCGCGGCGCGGCTCGGCCCGCTCGGCCCCGCCATGTCGCAGGTGCTGCCCTACGGTGAGGACAAGGTGGGCCGCTACGGCGCCGAGCCTGAGGCGGGGGAGCTGCCCTTCAGCTGCCGCCTGCAGGACACCAACGCCTTCTTCGGGGGCAACCAGGGCAAGCGGCCCCCCAAGCTGGGACAGATCGGCCGCGCCAAGAGAGGTACCGCCCGACCCCCGCCTCTGCCCCCCTAGCCCCGCCTCAACCCCACGGCATCCCCGGGACCCCGCATCTGCCCTTCAGCATCCCCGGGTTTGTCCCGGGACCCTCGTATCTGCCCTGCAGCATCCCCGGCATCCCTGACACGGCTCCTGCATCCCCGGCGCTGCCCCACGGCATCCCCGAGACCCCTGGATCTGTCCTTTCATCACTGGTGCTGACTCCTGCATCCCCGGCACTGCCCCATATCATCCTCGGAACCCCCACATCTGCCCTGCAACATCCCCGACACTGCCTCTTGCATTCCTGACGCTGCCCCACGGCATCCCCGGGACCCCCGCATCTGTTCTTGCGTTCCCGGCTCTGCCCTGGGATTACCGGCTCTGCCCTGCAGCATCCCTGGCTCTGCCCTGCAGCATCCCCGGATCTGCCCTGCAGCATCCCTGGCATTGCCCCCGGCATCCCCGGCACTGGCCCTTGCATCCCCAGCGCCACCCTACAGCATCCCCAGGATCCGCGATTCTCCCCTTGCATCTCAGGCACTCCCGGCACTGGTCAGTGCATCCCTGGCACCCACGACATCCCCAGGACTCCCGATTCTGCCTTTGTATTCCCGGTTCTGCTCCACGGCATCCCCTGTCTCTGCCCTGCAACATCCCCAGTGCTGCCCCACAGCATCTCCGATACCCGTGACACTGGCTCTTATATCCTCAGCACTGCCCCCCAGCATCCCTGCGACTCCCTGTTCTGCCTTGCATCCCCAGCACTGTCCCCTGCCACCCCTGGCACTGCCCCACAGCATCCCCAACGTTACTATCCCAATATCCCCAGCACTGCTGCCAGCATCCCCAGCATCTCCATCTCTGCCCTAGATCAGCTCCAGCACTGCCCCTGGTAACCCTGAGGCTCCCCAGCTCTGTGACTGACACCCACCTCCAAAACCACAGGCCCCCCCATCCCCTGGTCCAGACATCAGTGCTGTTCCCCCAGTGCTGCTCTGCAAACCCCTCCACCCCCCCCACCTCGTGCTGGGACTACCCCGAGGATTACCCTGCAGCACCCCTGGGGCTGCCCCTGGGACTATCCCCCAGCACCTCCATGACTGCCCATGGGACCCCCCAGAACTGCTCCTCAGCACCCCTGGGACTGCCACCCTCTCATTCCCTATAAACAAGCCTCCCCACTAGCATCACTAAGAACAGCCCCACTGGTGCCCTAAACCTCTCTCCCTCCCTATTTCTGCCTGCCGCAGAGACCCCTGTCAGCAGCCTCTGGCAATGCTGATCAACAATTCCCAAACACTTTACAGTCCCCCCGGGACTCCATGAACCTGTGCCCCCACTTTACCGTCTGCCACAGAGACCCCAATCAGCATCTCCCCTACTTCCATCAGGACCCAAATAACTGCCCCCCTCTCTGCCTGCACCCTGATCTGTCACTATTGATCCTCCCCAACACCTTGGGGACCCTCAAGAATGGCCCCTGCTTTTCCAGCAGCCCCTATTCCACCTGCTTGGGGGTCCTCCATAGGCAAACACTCCTCCTTAAGCTCCAGGGGCAAGGAGGGAGAAAGAGCCCCCCCCCCCAGCATAAATACACCTCAGCCTCACAGGGGGTGAGCCGGTGCCTGCTCCACTGCCCCCTTTTGCAATGGTGGAGGCTGGGTCTAGCAGCCCCCTTCGGGATGATGGGGAGATGGTTCTCCCTCGGTGATGTTGGGGGGGTCCGTCCACTCTTCCAGTGATTCTGGGGACGGGTGGGGGGTGTCTGGTCAATCCACCCCCAGGGTGGTGATGGGAGGGGGTCACTGATATTGGGGTGGGTATCTATTCTCCATCCTCCAGGGTGATGTTGATGGGGGGCACCTGCCCAGCCAGTCAGGTGTGGAGGGGGAAGGTGTGTGTGTAGCTCCCTGATGGTGATGTTAATGGGGGTCCATCCAGCCTCCCACCGCTGGTGGTGGGGAGGGGGCTGCCCAGTGAGTGATGCTGAGGGGGTTCTCTCCGGAAGGTGATAGTGCCGGGGGGCTGTCCAGCCCCCCATGGTGATGCTGATGGTCGTGCAGCCCGCCATGCTGGTGGGGGGCTGTCCGGGTCCCCCACCGGTGATGCCGATGGTGAGGGCGGGTGTCCTGCGCAGCGGGTGATGCCGATGGGGGTCTGGCTGCCACCCCCGCCGAGCAGGCGGTGCCCCCCCCGCTGGGTCATTACCCATTCCAGTCCTGTTGCTCTCATCAGCGCCTGCCGCAGAGAGGAGCGGGGGGGTCCTTCCTGGTCTGTTCCTGCCCCCCCACCTTCCCTAACCACCCATCCAGAGGCAGCCGGCTGGGTGCAGAGGGGATGCTGCCCCTACCCAAGCCGGGCAGGGGGGTGATCCCCACCCTTCATCCCATTGCACCCACCTGAACCCCCTTTGCCCCGCTCCCCAGCATCTGGGGGGGGGCCACATCCGGAGCCCAAGCGGGGTGAGAGCTGGGGGGAGAGGGGCAGAAGCTGTCGCGGCCGCTCGCCCACGCGCCCCCCGCCTGTCCCCGCAGTGGTGATCGAGGATGACCGGATAGACGAGGTGCTCAAGGGCATGACGGAGAAGTCGCCGCCGGGGGTGTAAGCCGGGACCCGCCGCCAGGACCCGCCGGCCGAGCCCCGCTCCAGCCCGCCGCCCCGCATGCTGGCTGGACCGCCGACGAGGAGGGGGAGGCCATGCCCGCTGCCCCCCTCCCCGGCCCGGGGGGGGGCCCTGCAGCCACCACCACCCCCCCCCGAGCCATGCACTTTACCCCTCCGCCTCCCCCCGGGGCCGGGACAACCCGCCGAGCCCCCCACCCTGGGCGAAGACCCCCCTCCCCGGGGAAGGGGTCCAGCCCCCTGCTCCGCGGCGCGTCCCCCCCATCCTCCTTGGCGGAGGGTCCCCGAATTCCGGGGCGACCCGGCCCCATGAGCAAGGGGGGAGCGCTGCTGTCCAGAGACATTTTTTGCTCCATCGTTTTTTGCATGAGCTTGGTGGCCCGGGCGGCCGGCCCGGGGGCCGAGGGTCAGCCCCACCACTCCGGCACGCTTCTTTTTAAACAGAAACTCCTCATATTTGTATTTTTATATCCGAATCTTTGTTAAAAACGATCTGCTGACGTTGAGATGTCGAAGTAACTGCATCGGGAAAACAAACGAAAACAAACAAACAACAAAAAAAGGTTCATATTTTTTTCCATAAGAAAAAAAAAGACAAAAAAAGAAGAAAAAAACGAGGGGGAAAAATAAAGGGGGGGCGAGAGTGATGGAGGGAGCATGAGGAAAGCCAAAGGAAGAGGGAGGGGAGCAGGGACCCCCTGGCCCAATCCCCCCGCTGGCAGGCAGCAGGAGCACCGGAGGGTTTGGCAGCATCACCGGCCGCTGCAGTTCCCTCCCGGCAGCACCAGGCAGAGCCCACCGGGGCCAGCTACGGGTGCCGGGGGGGGTCCCAGCACTGCCCCTCGCTTGAGGGTGGTGGGGCCGGGGGGGAGTGGGGAGGGCAGGGACCGGCCTGAGTCGTTGTTTTTAATTTTGTACTTTAATTTAATTTTATTTTTTAAGAAGCTTCTCGGGGGGGTCTGATGTGCATGAGAAACTTGTCATCTTTTTCAATAACCTACGAGTGGCATTTATGGAGACAACGACGCAAAAAAAAAAAACCACACAATAAAAAAACCAAACAAAAAACTGAGAAAAAAAACAAAAAAAAAAGGAAAAAAAAGATACTTGTGTCATGATGTTCTACGAATGATCCATTGTAAATTTAAATGCCATTTTTCACTGTACTGGTGAACAAAATGCAATGAATAAAATACATTCATGTACCGAGGTGAAACTGGCAGATGCCTGCTCCTTTCTTTCCCTTCCTGGCGCCAGCTGGGTTTTGGGGTGCCTGTGGGGTGGGGTGGCATGGCCAGGGTGGGGGCTGACCCTGGAGCCCTTCACTGGCTCCCAGTGCAGGGGGAGCCACCGGCTGACCCACTTACGCCTTTTGGCTGAAATAGCAGCCCAGCAGCTCACGCCTCTGGGTCATTGCCGTCCTGCCCAGGAGGGTCCCCTCTGCCCCAAAGCGTTACCCACCACAGGGGGAGTTGATGCCCAAAGAGCTCTTGGGGACACCGCCAGTGGCACCCCTGCATCTGCCACACTGGCGCCCACGTGCAGCCAGTCCTGCCAGCACAGGGTGGCACGCCTGTCACTGGCCCTGGCACAGGCGTGTCACCGTGCTGCTGGCCCCAGGCACGGGCAGACATGGGCCAGGCATGTGTGGCACACCGGGGTTGTCACTGCAGTCAGGAGTGAGGATGGAAGGGGGCAGAGGCAGATGTGCTGCCCTGCCTGCCCCGTGGCACCCCCTGTCCCGTACTGGCACTTCCTAGCCTGGACCTGCCACTGCCTGGTCGGGGGTGACAAGGACACAGTGCCCTTGCACATCCCCATGGCCAGGAAGGCTGTGGCAGGGGTCCTGGTGCAGGATGGGGTGGGGTGGGGCAGTGCAGTGGGTACCCCCGATCCAGGCCCTCACACCCAGTGCCAGCACCCCCATTCTGCCTTCAGCTCAGCTGCCTGTACCAAAGGGAAGGGATGGGGGGCAGGGAGCCACTCCCTGCAAGATGGATGGGTGAAATTAAACCCGATTTGGTTTCATTACTGGCTGCAAAGCCCGGAGTCCTGGCTACTCTCCAGCTCAGTGAGGAAAGGCCAGGAAGGGGGCACAGAATTACTGGAGCATCCTGCTGCCCCCTGGGAGGAGGCCAAGTATCCCCTGTCTTTTCTCCCATTACTCACATGACGGGACAGCTTGCAGGGGGATGCACCAATTCCCTGTCCCCCACCTGTGAGGATGGAGCATCTTAAGGCTTTATTGGGTGGGGGAGGTCGGGAAAGCACCCTGGGTCACAGCTGGATGGCAAGGAGATAGTCCTCGTCGTTGTCTGCGGGGGCGGAGGGTGGTGGCGGGGCGGGGGGCGAGGGGGGCTGATGCAGCCGGCGCCCCAAGGCCGCGTCACGGGGGTCCAGGGGCTGCCCCTTGCGCATGACGTAGAGGAAGTAGTGGAAGGCACCAGCGTCCCCGTCTCCACAGGCAGCGTGGCGCAGGGACCAGCCGAAGGCCTCCTGGGCATAGTGGGGCTTGCGGAAGTGGGGCTGGGCAAAGGTGATGGAGATGAAGCAGCCCCCTGGGCGCAGCACCCGGCTCACCTGCATTGGGAGAAGCCCCAGGATGGGGTGGGGGGACACAGTGTCTACTTTGGCTCCATTCCCAGGGACCCCGTCACCATCTGCCAAAGACCCCTCCCAGCCTTTCCCATCACACCCCCAAATCTCATATCGTCATCTTGATCCCCCGAGAGACACACACCCTAGCTCTGACCTGTCCCCAGACTACCCACAGTCTGGTGACAATCAGGAACAAGGGTCCCCATGTCCCACCTTTCCCTGTACCCAAAACTCTTAACCCTCACCCACAGCAGAGAGCATGGAAATCCAACCCTGGCACAGGGAAAAGCTTTACTCTGAGCACAGAGCCCCCCCAGCACAGCATAGGACACCCATCCCACCCACCCCTCTCTGGGGCACCCAGTACTACCACCAGCAACCCAGAATCTGAGGGGGCTGTGGGGGGTGTTTGATGGGAAAGGACTCAACCCTTTTAATCACCATTTTCTCCCTGCTGGAATTAAGCCCCGCTAACAGGATGGAAAAGAACATCAATTTTCTTGCTTGGCTTTATCCAATGTCAAAAGGCTTTTACGGCCAGTGCCCGCGTGCTCAGCATGCAAAGGCAGTGGCTGAGGTGGGCGGGCGTCCAGCCCCCTCCCCCGGCACCCTGCCCCAGGCGGGGACACCCCCAGATCCCCCCCCGCAGCAAGGGCAGAGAGTCACTGCTGCACAGGAGAGGGCTGGGGGCCAAGTGGGGGGTTTCCCAAGCTCTGGTTTAATCCTGCTGGGAAGCTCCAGCTGGGGAGCTCTGGCTGGGGCCAGTGGAGGGGACAGGCAGCTTGTGTGTCCTGCCCAGCTGCAGCAGTGGCTTTTGAACTAAACCTGACTGGTTTTGGTCAGGAAAAGGGGAAGGCAGGTCCCTGCATCCCTTCCTGGGCACCCAGCTCAGTATCCCTCCTGCTAAGCACCTGGAAATCTGTTCTGGGAAGACCCCACAGCTTCCTAACCTACGGGCAGGAAGGGGGGTCCCCAGAGCTGGGGGGAGGCAGGGATCTCCGGCTGGAACTGAGCAAGGCATCCTGCATGTCCGCATCCCATCCCTCGTTAATAGAGCAATAATGGCCGTTGCTTAGAGACGAGAGCAGGAAACCTTCCCATCCGTCAGCTGGAATGGGGGGGGCCAAGGGGGGCTGCTTCCCGCTGCAGCACCCGCCACACCCGCTGTCCCTAGATCGCTGGGACAGGGTGTCCCTGGGGCGTCCCCACAGGCACAGTGGATTTTCAGGTCCTTACATATCCCCAGGGAGAGCAAGACAGAGGCTGTGAACCCCCGAAAGAAAGGGGATGGGGGTGGGAAGGGAAGTACCACGGCCAGACCCCTCTGAAGGGACCCCCAAAGCAGTGAGCAAGCAGGAACACCCAGTGAATCCCCCTGGGGATGAGGACAGCGGGCACCGGCTGCGGGTGGAGGCTGGTACCCAGAGATGCTGGGGGAGGGCAGGGATTGAGCAGAGGATTAAAAAGGGAAAAAAAAAAAGGGAAAATTAAATCCCTGCCGTTTGGCAAAATGACAAGGACAGGCAGCAGCGCTGGCAAGGAGGACAGGGCATGGATGGTGAGCACAGCCCCACTGCCCTACCGGGGGTTGCGCTCCCTCACAGGCTCAGTGGGACAAGAGAGGATTGGGAGGGTTGTCAACAGCCACAAGCACCCTCCGAGCACCCTGTGCGCGCACCCCAGGGCGCCAGAGAGGCGCAGCAATTAATTATCCTGGCAGTTATTCCCGCGGGGTGGGGGAGGCTGCCAGAACCCGCACCCCCGCGCGGGGACCCGGGACAGGTTCAATCCGGTCCTGCCGCCGTCAATTAATGGGGCCCCGAGGCATCGCCCGTCCCCGTGGCAACGCCATGGCCCTGTCGATGCTGATGGGAGTTGCCATGGCAACACCAGACCAGATGATGGGGACCCCGGCTAAGGCGATCGAAGCTGAGTCGGCGGTGGTGGGGGCAAGAGCTCTCACAACCCCACTGTCATCACCTTGCTCTAGGCAGGCAGGGCCACCTCAGCGTGTCTCCCTAAGTCCCCCACAGCCACCCACGCTAGGATAGGGCCCATTTTTCCTGCCAACTCTTCATATATAGGATGCAAATAAAGAGGGGGGTCATCCGGTCCCCCAGCAGGTCCCAGGGACACATCCTACTCCATCCACTTTCCTGAGGAGGAGGTGATGGGGTGTGGTGGGGGGGGGGTTCCCATCCCCAGGGCTGCTGGAAGTTCCCCAGTTGCCCCTCTGCAGCATAGCTGAAGGGGTAGCACTGGCTGGGAGGGCCAAAACACCAGCTCGGGCACCCACAAGGAAGAAAGGTGGTGAGGAGGCACTCTGCACCTTCCCCCAAACGTGGATGGGGTCCCCCTTCTGCCCCCCTGTTCAGCTCCACCTACCCCGTACCTCCGCCAGCACCCGGCGCATCGAGGCAGCTGCCTGAGGCGAGACGTGCCAGGGATCGGTTTCCTCCACCATGAGCACATCCAGGGTGCCCTTCTCCAGCACCACGTCGAAGGAGGCATCGGGGAAGGCGAGGGCACGGATGTCCATGACAGCCCAGCGCAGGCCGGGGCAGTGGGCGTAGCGGGCGCGCATGGCCGCGATGCAGGCGGGGGAGAAGTCGATGCTGGTGACGTCGGGGTAGCCCAGCTCATGCAGGTCGTGGCTCAGAGCGCTGTTGCCACAGCCTGTGTGGGGCACAGCTCACATGGGGCTCAGGGTGCCCATGGGGGTGCTGGCACCCCAACTCTGTTCCTCTGGACCCAGGGGAGGGTGCAGGAGGGCTGAGGCTACTGGAGAGGGGCAGGTGATTGCTTTGATGCCAATTACTGTTGGGCTACTTATTAATTACCCCTGTCCTGCAAGGTGGCTGCTTTGGGCTCCTATCCTAGGGCAGCCCTGCACACTGGATCCCCTCCCCTCGGGATGGGATGCGTGGGGAGGCTGGAGGCAGGAAAGAGGCAGGGGACATCTACAGTCCTCCCTTCCCACGTGCTGTGGGGCAGGAGCCGACTAGTAAATTCCAGTGGGAAATTAGGGTAGAGTGCAGCTTCGGCGGGGGTTTAACCGGGATAGATGGACAGAGGGATGGATAAACTGCTGTCTCAGCACGACACGGGGAGACACGGAGAGAGCCTCCTTTCCAAGCCCTCCCCTCGGAGCCGCTCCGTCGGGGCTCGGCCGCTGACCGGGGGGGCCGAAGGGGATCCCGGGGAGGGGGGCGGATTTGGGGGCTATTAAGCGCAGCTGGGAGCGGCTGATCCGCTAACAGGATCGGTGATTACACCCGCCTAATCCCGCCAGGCCGGCGGCGGATCAGACCGCAGGTGGGATTACGGGGCGGCTATACCCGCCCCGCCGCCTGCCCGAAGCCCCGGCACTGGGGCCGCACCGAGCCGGGCGCAGCTACTGGTACCGCGTCGGTGCCACACCGCCCCCTGGCGGCTAGCGCCAGCACATCCAGCGGCGGGACCCCGAGCCCCGCCCGCCCGCCCTCCACCGGGCACACCGGGCACACCGGGTACACCGGGCACGGGGCACGTACCGAGGACGAGGATACGGTCACCGGGACGCAGTTCCGGCTCCAGCTGCGGGAGGAACCGGGAGAGCCCCCCCAGCCACTCGCGGGTCTCGGCGCCCTCCCGCCCATACAGCGCGTCCCAGAACCGGCGCCTCCCGTACCGAGGGGAGGCGGCGGGCGCGCGCCGCCGCTCCATGCCCGAGAGTGGGGCGGGAGCACCGGGCGCCACGTGCCGCCCGCGCCCCCACGTGCGACTTCCGGTCTGGACGGGTGCACCTCGCTAAGCGCTCCGGGTGGAAACGCGGAGCGGAATGGCGGCGGGGCGGGGGGCGGCGGTGCTGCGGCGGGCATGGCGGGAGCGGCGGGTGGTGCTGCTGGAGCCCCGCTATACCCCGCTGGTGGCCGCCTGCCTCTGCCTGGCCGAGGGCGGCGTCAACCTCTGGGTCATCCGCAGGGTCCCCTGTGAGTGCCAGGGCCCGGCCCGGCCCGGCCCGGTGCTGCCAGGGGGATGGCGGGATCGGTCCGGGGCAGCGCGGGGCCGTCCGGGGGCAGGGACAGCTCGGCCCCGGGGTGGACGGTGATAGGGGGCTCGTCCTGGGGCAGCGCGGAGGGCGGGGATGCCGCGGGCAGGGGCCAGATCTGCCGCGGGCAGAGGACGGACCTGCCCCGGCCCCCCGGGTGACCACATCCCCCGGGCAGGGGGACAGGGGCGGGCTGGGGCGCCTGGATGAAGCCGGGGAGGGACCCAGGGCTGGACTGCGGATCCTGGATCACGACGAGGAGAACACAGGGCTGGGCTGGGGGCTCTGTATGGGGCCGGGGGGCAGAGCCTGGGCTGACAGCATGGCAGGGCACAGCATGGCAGGGTCAGGCTGGCGGGTTTGGAGGTGGGGAAGCCCCCACAGCCCCTGCAGTGCCCTCTGGAGCCCTCGCCCCACCTGACCCCGCCGTCCCGCAGACACCGAGATCGACTGGAAGGCCTACATGCAGGAGGTGGAGGGTTTCGCCAACGGCACTCTCGACTACACCCAGCTGAAGGGTGACACCGGGCCGCTGGTGTGAGTGACAGGGACACCCAGCTCCCCGTGACCAGCGGCTCCCAGAGGGGCCGCAGGGCCCAGCCCCTCACTCCCGTCTTCCTGCAGCTATCCTGCCGGTTTCGTTTACATCTTCCTGGGGCTGTACCATGCCACAGGCCGCGGCTCCGACATCCGTCTGGCGCAGTACCTCTTCGCCGGCCTCTACCTCCTCAACCTGCTCCTTGTCTTCCGCATCTACTGCCGAACTAACAAGGTACCCTGAGGCCAGGGCCCGCGCTGGTTGCCTCGGGGTCTCCCCTGCACTGCTAAGTCATCACCCCGGCAAAACGGGCACAGGGTCAGGGCTAAGGTTTAGAGGGGCACGGTGGCAGCAGGGAGTCCAGGACAGGCTGCTGATGGCCCTCGTGTGTCTCTGTCCCCTGCAAGGTCCCTCCATATGTTTTCTTCTTCATGTGCTGCGCCTCGTACCGCATCCACTCCATCTTTGTGCTGCGGCTCTTTAACGATCCTGTGGCCATGGCGATCCTCTTCCTCGCCATCAACCTCTTCCTGGAGGATCGCTGGTCCTGGGGCTGCCTCCTCTTCAGGTGAGGGGCTGGGGGCTGCTCTCCAGGGCGTGCTGAGTGTGTGAGCAAGCTCAGCCCCAGGAGGAGGCTGTGCTCAGCTCAGGGGCTGCCTGGGCTCCCGTGTGGGGTCCACAGTGGTAATGCAGCTTCCTGCTCAGCCTGGCTGTGTCTGTGAAGATGAACATCCTGCTCTTCGCACCTGGACTCCTCTTCCTCCTCCTGCAACGGTTCGGTCTGCTGGGCTGTATCCCCAAGCTCTGCATCTGTGCCCTGCTCCAGGTGAGTCCGTGCTTGCACTGGCTGCAGGAGCAGGAAATAGCAGGCTTCCCTGTCTGTGTCACAGCATCCTGCCTGGCTGGAGAGCCATGGGTGGAGATAGTGACACCAGCATTTGTTGGCCCTATGCAGTAGGCTGGGTGTTGATAAATAATCTAATTCACGGGGCTTTCATCTTTGGCTGACTGTCCCTGTCACCCTACGTGGCACTGGGGTTCTCGGGAGGTGGCCATGGGGATAGCGACCTGGCGTACGACTCTGTGATGTTGCTGGTGTGCCCCTGACAGGTGGCTCTGGGGCTGCCCTTCCTGCTGGTGAACCCCGTGGGGTACCTGACCCGCTCCTTCGACCTGGGCCGCCAGTTCCAGTTCAAATGGACAGTGAACTGGCGCTTCCTCCCAGAAGAGGTTTTCCAGAATCGGGTTTTCCATGCTGCTCTGCTCCTGATTCACCTGGCTGGCCTGGGGTTCTTTGCACTGCACCGATGGCACAGGTGAGACAAGGGGCTCTGTGCCAGTGCTGGTCCCTGCCAGTCCCCATGTGCAGGATATGGATCCACGACTCACCTGCCCCTGCCGTGCCGCAGTCCTGGGGTTGCAGGCAGGAGTCGGGGGGCAGTTCCTGTTCTGTTTTGGGGTGTGCACTGCCCGGGGATTGTGGCTCACAGGGGAAGGTTGGGTTGGGAGAGACTTTCAGAATCTGAGATTGATGTTTGTGCTTCCCCCTCAGTTCCAAAGAGAACATCCTGACTCTGCTGAAGGATCCCACCAAGAGGAAACCCGCATCCTCTCGCTTGACCATCAACAATATCCTTTGGCAGGGTGGGCAGCAAGGAGATGGGGAGAAGGCAGGGCAGGGCAGGGAGGACCTTGGTCAGGCTCCAGGTCTTCCAGTGCTATTGTACCAGCCTGCCCTGGGGAAAGGAGCTACGCTGGACAGCTGAGGAGCTGTTGTGGGATCACACCTCCAGCCTCCCATCTTTGCCCCCTTAACACCAGTGCACAGATCGTCTTCATCCTCTTCTCCTCCAACTTTCTGGGTGTCTGCTGCAGCCGCTCCCTGCACTACCAGTTTTACGTCTGGTATTTCCACACACTGCCCTACTTACTCTGGTGTACCCCGACCACCAAGCTCGCCCACATGCCCAAGTAGGTGCTGCCAGGGAGGGAGAGCAGCCAACTACCAGGGGTCTGGGAGTGAGGGGGGCTGGTGTGTGTCCCCCCATGCTGACTCCCAGCTTTCTCCCCCTGCAGAGTGCTGCTGCTGGGCGTGATCGAGCTCTGCTGGAACACCTACCCCTCCACGGTCTGCAGCTCCATCTCCCTCCACATCTGCCATGGACTCATCCTGCTCCAACTCTGGTATGGCACGGCCTCCACACCAGTGTCACACACCCCTCCACCGAGCAGGAAACCCGCAGCCATGTCCAAGAAAGCCCAGTGAGAGTGTGGATGGCTGGCTGGTGGGAACTGGTCTCTGGGACTGCCCCTTCTGCCAGCTCTTTTTCCACTTGTGTCCCAGGCTGCTCACAGCCATCCGAGGAGGCCCATGAGCCCTGGAACTGTGCAAAGGGGGCAGGCGTGGGGACCCCCAAAAAGGCAGGACTTCCTGAATAAAGGGGGCTTTGTGTGCCCTTCCCCAAAACCCTCATGCTGTGATGGTGTCAGAATAGCTGTCCCTGGACCTGCCCCACCTGTGGGAAGGCAGAGAAGCTGCTGGGTCCATGGGCACTCTCCCTTCCCAGCCCTGGGAGAAGGGTGCCCAGGGCTGGGCAGCAGCATCTACAGTGAGGTTAAAACAGAGGATCTGCAAAACCGCTTTGCCTCAAGGTTTGAACTACTTGGATGGAGCCCAGGCATCCCTCCAGCATAGCTTTTCTTACTCCCCTGTCTGCTCCCTCCCACCAGAGATGGGTGGGAAGGGGGTGACTCCTTCCTAGGGTTCTGCTGAGCCCTGGCATGGCCTAAATGGAGCCGACAGCTCACTGCTTGTAGAGAGACACCAGTGCAGGTGGCTTGGAGCCAGGTGTCTTTATTGGCCCCTCGGGCAGCTGTCAGACGTTGCTGGGGTTGTAGCACAGCATGTTCAGCTTGATGTTCTCGTCCCAGTGACGCAGCAACAGGAACAAGTGCCTGGCTGCCCCTTTGAGGCAGCCCACGTCCACCCCCTCGGGCAGCCGCTGTGCCTGCAGCCACGCGTCCGCCTTGGCTGCCACCAGCTCCCACTCCTCAAAGAATCCAGCACAGCGATGCTCCAGCCACGCCAAGGCCACTGCCGTGGCCCAGCTGGCACTCTCCAGATCCTCTGGCCCCACGTCCTGACAGCTCACACTGGCCTCGGAGGGGGCAGCTGAGTGGGGCCCGGTGTCGGACTCGGAGCCGTGCCCGCTGTCCGCCTGCGCCCACACGGCTGCGCTGGGCACCTCGGAGCAAGTGCTCCGGGATGGGGGCGAGCTGGGCTGCGGGGCTGGGGTCGGCTCCTCGCCCTCCTCGACCCCGGGCCCTGCCTCAGGGCTGCTCCTGGCCCCTGGGGACAAGGGGCTGAGGCTGGCACGGTGGGAGGCATAAGGGGAGGCCCGGCGCAGGCGGTCCAGGGGAATCTGCACCACTTCAGAGAAGCTCTCGGTGAGCTGGAATGGCCCCCGGGCTTGCTGCAGCTGCACCTGCAAGAAGCGGGGCAGGCGAGTGGGGGGGCAGGCAGGGGTGCAGACCCACTGCAGCCACAAGCAGTCAGTGCTGGGGCTGCAGGAGTGTCCTGGGGCACAGGAACGGTCCAATGCCCCCCAAAAAGCCAGCCAAGATCCCCAGAGACATTCAAGGATGCAGCAGGGCTGAACAGACACCTACTGGGATTGCATCTTCCACTGCTCAGGCTGCTGGGTGTGACCTGGGCAGCTCAGTTGGCACCTGGCAGGAAAGGTCCCCCCAGTGGGGTGGGGATGGGGACAGGGAGCAGGTCCTTACCAGTGGAAGGTAGTCGTGGCTCGCGTGGTTGCTGGAGCAGTCGCTTTCTGGGCTGAGGCACTGCGGGCGCAGCAGCAGGCTGGGACCCCTGCGCCTGCTCAGGCTAAACCTGTGGGGCAAGAGACAAGGTAATGGGATGGAGGGGATTCCTGGACACCAGCCTGCTGCAGGGAAGGGGCTGGAGCCCCAACCCCCCTGCTTTTTCTGCAGGAGCTGGCAGGGGACACTGGACCAGCAGCACCCAAAAAGTGGCATCCTCCTGTTTTCCCCACAACATACTGTTTTTTGGTCCCTCGCATCCCCCCATCCCCCAGTGTCACCTGGAGCCAGCGATGCTCTCTGTGGATTTCTGGGAGCCCATGGAGGTGATGGAGGGGCTGGATGGAGGTCCTGAAAGGGGGAAGAGCTGAGCACAGTGGGAACATGATGCACCTAGAGGTGCGTCCCACTCCCCAGCGTCTGAGAGGGCGGCTCAGACCGCATGCCCAGGGCAGTGAGGGCACAGTGGATGCTCCAGCTGCAGCAGGGCATGGGGGTACCCCCTGTCTCCCCCCACCATCCAGCCCTTGGCCCGCTCCAGCCTGGACACACCGTTTGAGTAGTTTTGCTTCTCCCAGCCGTAGGTAGGGGAGGAGATGCTGCCCGCAGACCTGGCAGTCTCGTCTCGCTCTGCAAAAGAGCAAAGTCTTGAGGGGCCCTGGGTTCCAGGGATCCTCATGGCTCACAGATGCTGTTCCCTTGTGCTGTCCCCCAATGCCCCCTCTCCCCAGTGTGGGGCAGGTGCCTCTTTCCAGATATCCACAGCACTCCAGGCAGGATCAGCCCCACACAGCCACCAGCTGAGGGGCCCCAGAGAGCCCAGTGCAGATCTCTGGGGAGCGTAAGTTGACATAAATGTCTGAGTAAGTACCTGCAGTGCCAGGGGCCTCATTCTGCTCCTCTGCATCCTGCTGCTGGCCCTGACCTGCTGAGGAGCTCCGGTGGTGCCAGCTCCCGGCTGCAGCAGCTCGTGTCCGGCTGGCTGAGCCAGCTGCAAGGGATGAGGCCACCTCAGCTCTGTCCCCTTGCTGCCCCCTCCCCATGTCACTGCCTCCCGTCCGTACCTATGCCCCACACCTCGGGGGCTGCGGGCAGGGCTGCCTGTGTGGCAGCATCCACGGGTACCAGGTGGGTGTAGAGGGAAGGCACATTGCAGGCTTTGCTGGTTTGCACGGCTTTCAGGCGAAACCGGCGGGCGAAACCTGTCCGGAGCGAGGCGGTAAGAGCTGGGGGATGCCGGAGCTGCACCGGGGGGATGCCCCAGCACCCACCCTGCTCCAGCTTGGCTTCCCGCTGTGCCACGCTCTCGTTGTCCCGGATGACGGAGCGCGCTGCCAGGCGGTGCAGTGGCTTGTCCCAGGCCTTGGCCATCCGCCGCGGCGGGTCCTCCCTGCCCAGCCCCTCTCGGGGCTGCAGCAGTGACTCCAGCGAGGCTGTTACTTCCCAGGACACCGGCTTGCCGGCTTGCAGCGCGTGGATCACCACCTGGCAGCGCAGGGGCAGGCTGGCGTCACCCAGGCTGGGCTGCCCTGGCTCAGGCGCTGGCGAGGCACTGAAGAGGTAGGAGGGCTCCACCAGCATGTCCCAGTCCAGGTGGGTGGGTGAGAGGAGGTTATCTGGGCAACAGCAAGGCGTGGGCTCAGAAAGGCAGGGGCACCTGGCTCCATCCCTGCCGCCCTTGTCCCCAGAGGCAGCACGCACTTGATTCCACCGCACTGGGCTGCATTTGCCGTGCCTGGGGTCCCAGCTCATCCAGCTGCCCCTCCAGGGACTGGTTCCTCTTCTGTGACACCTTTTCCAGGGCCTGGCAGAGCTGACGGGCATCCAACTCCCCATGCGGTGTGGAAAAGCTGCGCCCAGCCAGGGCGGCACGTGCCAGCACCTTCTTCTGCTGCACCAGCTCCTCCGTGCTCAGGGCCACCGCCACCTGTGGTGGGAACAAGGCTTTGACAAGCGCAGCACAGAGCTCAGATTGCACTGAGCCGTGATGGGCACCTGTGCCTCTCTGGCTGCTGGCTGGAGCCTTGGCTGTCATCAGCCCCACTGCTCTGCTGGCTGGCACCAGCTGCCTCCCAGGGATGCTCGCCTGGCTCCATACACACGGGAAGCACCCACACAGGAGTTTGCAAACATCCCTGGGGACTGACTCAGGCTGACGCTGGAGTTGCCAGGGATTTGTGTGTGTGCAGCAAGTGGGATTAGCTGGGATGCTCAAGCTGGATGATGCTACAATGGGATGTATTCCCCAGCACAGAGTGATGTCCCTGCATTGAGATGCTTCCCCTGAAAGCCATGTCAGGGCAGTGGCACCCATGCCACCTCTCACCCTGGCAGCAGGGAGTTGGGAGGATCGTTTACACTGCAGGGAAATCACTTACGCTTGACATTTCAGCAGTAAAGGTCACCAGCTGTGCTGCTGTGCGACAGGAGTGCGTTACCTAACCTGTGCCACCGGGAAGGAGCATGTCCTGGTGCTGGGTGACAGCTGGCCTCACCCGGCCTTGGGGCCACTGTCACCAGAGCAGCTGCCTCTCCCCATCCCAGTGACCCAGCTGGGTTTTAAACCCAGGTATGAAGCAGCAAGGATGTGGCCCATCTCTAATAAAGTGTCTGGCAGCACTGGCTGAGGGCTGAAGGAGCCAGGCAGGAGCCCAGCCAGCCGGCCCTTCCTCTCTGGCTCAGCAGATTTGTTGATGCCAGCCCAGCTATTTTCATTTGGTTTCTGCAGCATCAAGGAGTCACTGAGCTGGCTCAGGGGTCTTTTAGACACCCAGCTGACTGCTGGCCAGGGCTGCTGAGGGACCAGCTGCCCGGTCCCCAGGTGTCACAAGCCAGTAGGGCAAAACCACTCAAGGAACCTCCTCGTGGCATCCATGGCTGATATTTGCTTAAAATCCAGGCTACAGCACTCCAGTTCTCAGCCCAGTGGCCACATGTCTGGGCACAACGTAGCAGGGAGACCCCAGCTAAACCAGGAGCAATCCCCACACCATGAGCCCCCGCACACCACTGGCAGCCTTACCTTGGTGCGAGCTGGGGCAGAGGGCAGCGGGGCAGATTTGGTGGAGGACTCGCAGAGGGACAGGCTCTTCTGGCCCTGCTGGGAGGTGACATCAGCGCCAGGGGCTGAGGAACCACCCTCAGGGGCCACATCCCGGGAGCCAGTGGACTCGCTGCTGGTGGAGCTGCGAGAGAGTAGCCCCTGGCTGCGGTCGGTGCTGACGGAGCAGTGTGTCAGGACATACTGCTCCTGGATGTAGGAGGGCTGGTAAATCCGCTTCCAGATGTCTCCCCCGGAAATGGGATCGATACCTGCCCAGGGAACACACACCTTGTCAGCCCGTGGCTCCCACAACTGCCCCCCATGCCAGCTCTGGACCCCACTCACTCCGCTCTGACACCTCTGTACTCCCAGCAAAAAGCTCCAGGGAGGCATCCCCAGATCCTGGGTTGCTCTGGGGTGGCTGGCAGCTCTCCCCAGGACTGGGCACTTCCTCCTGGGAGGGAAAGGCTGAGCCCCGAGAACCCTGGCGAGCCCCTTCCCGGTCCTAGGAGAGAGAGGACACCACCATCATCCCCCCAGCCTGGGGGGAAGCTGGACCATGCTGTCCTCCCCATGCCAGGGCAGGGCCAGTCGTACGGGTGGGCGCCTGTCGGCGAAGCGGGCAATGCGGTAGAGGACGCAGTAGCTGACGAGGCGGTCACCGGGATAGAGGGCCGGGAGCTCGGTGGGCGAGAGCAGAGCCTCCATGCTGTCGGGGACGTACCAGTCGATGGTGATGTCGCTGACGGCCGGCTCGATCGCCTTCTTCAGGGACTTGATCAGCTGGGGTGGGGAGAGGAGACAGTGTCAGACACGGCAGTGTCCCCGGTGCCCCCATGCCCCGGCCAGGGCGTTACCTTGGGCTGCAGCCTCTCGGCCGGGCTCAGGAACTCAGCACGGCCCCGGCTCACCTTGGCCATGCCCTTCAGCAGCCTCCGGCAAGCCTGGGGGCCCATGCCGAAGCTGAAGCACCTGCAGGAGAGCCAGGGGGTGGAAAGCCATGGCTGGGCTGTTGCCAGGAGCTGGCAAACCCAGTGATGAGCTGTTTAGCAGGGATAAGCAGGGGTGTCTGATAGCCAGAGTGTTGTCCTGGCTGCATGCTGGGCTGAGGCACCCTGAGAAGGGCCGAGCCAATGGGTTGAGGGATGTGATGGGTGAAGGACACCCTTGGGGCTGGTGCAGGTAAGATTTGAGCCTGCATAAGGAGAAATCCATAGGAACAGCACAGGGGATATGGAGAACATCTTGGCCTGCCGCGGTGCCGGTGCCGTACCTGACGGTGCTGGCCTGCCTGCGCACCAGCCGGAGGATCCTGCCTGCATTGCCCGCTGCAGTGCTGGTGAAGAGGAAGAGCTGGCGAGGGTAGCCATGGTGGAGGGGCTGTGCCAGCACCCAGCCCAGGGCTGCCAGCAGATTGGTGCCGCCGGGATCCGCCCGCAGTCCGCCGAGGTGCTCACAGGCGCGCCGCAACGTCTCCTGTCCACACAGAGAGTCGGCCTCACAGCAGCCCCCCAGCTTGTCAGCCCCTATCCCAAGTCAAGGAGCTGGGAGGGGGACAGAGAGGGACTAATGGATACCCAGAATTTGCCTGGCACACTCACGTTGCTGCAGAGGCGACTGGACGGGAAGAGTGACTTGATGTCAGCGCCGAAGCTGGCGATGTTGAGCAGTGTTCCTGATGGGAGGCTCTTCAGGGCCACCAGCAGAGCCTCCTGGGGTGACAGCAGGGACCAGGGAGAGGTGCTAAGGACCAGCCACCCAGGGAGACCCCTGGACCCATGGCTGTGCCTCACCTTGACCTTGTCAAGGTCAGGGCCGCTCGCAGTGCCACTGCGGTCGATGAGGAAGAAGATCTCACGGGTGACACTCTGCAAGTCCCCGGGGACGCCCTCCACCACCGGGCAGAAGTTCAGCATCAGCACGGGGTTAGGGAAGATGTCTTTGTGGAAACGCTTCTGCACAAAAGCCACCTGCAAGCCAGGCAGGCCAGGGGTTTTCTCACACTCCCCGGACCATGCCAAGGTTTTCCTCACCCACATCCCACCTCTCCTCCCCTTCCTCCTCCTCCTCCTCCTGGCTGGGCCAGCAGTAGCTGTGCCCTGTCACCTGTCTCTCGCCACTGCTGTCCTTCCTGGCAATCCGCACGTAATCCCGACGACTCCGAATGTGCGCCTCGTACTCAGGGTATGTCATGGTGCCATCCTCAATCACCAGGTGGGGGCTGTGGGGCTCTGGGGGGCATAGGAGAGTTTGGAGCTACCCTGTGCCACAAGGGCCTTGGGGGATGCTCTGGATGTTTTTGGGGTGATGCCCCATGCCTGCCAAGGGCACTGTTCCCCCTCACCACATGGGTAGAGGATGATCTCCAGGTCCCTGTCGTAGCGGTGGGGCTCGGCCAGGGTGACACAGGTGGTGGTGGCAGAACTGGCCCAGGGGTCAGCGTCAGCTCTCAGGGAATGGGATGGGCTCTCCAGCCCTGCAGAGTGGGGAAGGCAGCAGGGCATACCCCATCCTCAGCCCCCCACCCACTGGGCTCCACAGCAGTGGCTTGTCCCTGACAGAGCTAATGGGACTGACTGGGCCTGAAGCCAGGAGCACGTCCCCACCAATCATCATCCCCTCCTTGCCCATCCTCTCCTCTTTCCATCACACCTCCCCAGGGAAGGAGGCTGCTGACCTAGAGCTGCCCAAAGGCATAGGCAAGGTGACTTTAAGGGGTCCCAGCCCCAGGGATGGAATGGGGAAGGGACTTCTTCACCTGTAGGGAATGCAAGAGGATGCCCAGGGACAGGGGCTCACATCCTTCTGAAGCACGGAGGGACCAGGGGATGCCACCCGCATTTTGAGGAGGTTTTACACAACCGATACCACCCAAGCCACACCCCTACCTGCCAGCAAGCAGGGGCCTTTCACCAGCAGTTCAAAGTCAAACTCGTAAGGAAAAGGGTTGTAGGGTCGTCCCCGAAAGATGTCCATGCTCTCCACAGGCGCCACAGTAGGTGACTGGCTCCGGGCACCTGGCCCCCCAAAACAGCTGGTGGGGCTGCAAGGGGAGAGGGGGTGATGGCTCCTGCCCCCTCCCTGCTCACCCAGCATCAGCATCCCCCCCCCGGGTTGGCGGAGACTGAGGAAGCCTTGAAAATCACCATAGGGCCAACCTGTCGTCACACAAGCTTGCCGGCTCGCTCTCAGGGTCGGCGGGGACGTGGGGCGTGAGGACGGGGGGCAGGAGGAGGCGCAGGGCCCCGTCCAGCAGTGTGGGCAGCTCCTGCACTGTGCTCAGGGTGACCGCCAGGCTCTCCGATGGGCACAGCGTGCCGGTGACAATGACGAAGGTGGAGCGCTCCACGTCTTCATCCAGGACAAGGTGGCCTGGGCAGGAGAGGAATGAGGATGAGGGGGCAGTCAGCGATGCATGTGGGGTTGTGGAGGAGGGCATTAGTGACCCTAACTGCTATGAAAGGTGACAGCAGAGCGCAGATGTCATGAGGGCCTTACGAGGGATGGGCAGAGCCCCAGGAGAGGTGGAGGGAGGAGAAGGAGACATTGAGATCTCCACCCCAGAGACCCCCCCAGACATTGGGGTGGCCTGTCAGGGGCTCTCAGGTCCTCATATTCCCCCACACTTCAGCCCTGCCTGTTCTGAGCCTCCTGGCCAGGAACACCCAACAACATCACCCATGCCACACCACTTACCACTGGCACAGCGGCGCGGCCGCCCGGGGCTGGGGCTGCACTGGAGGCAGCAGTCCTGCACCCGGTGCCGGTTCTGGAGCTGGAATGTCACCCGCCGGCCGCCCACTGCTGCCTCGAATCCAGCCACCACCTCTGACTCCTCCAGTGGGTAGATGAAGATGCCTGCAGGCAGGAGAGAGCCCCGAGGCGGATCCCGGCATGGCCATTGCTGTGGCACGGAAGAGCCCGTGGCAGCCCCGCTGAGAACCTGCCTGGCTCACAGCACAATTTAGAGCAACATACAGGAAGGACCCAGAGCCTTGCTAACCCAGAGGGAGGATGACACCCCTCCTCTACCTCAGTGATGGGAATCTTTTAGCTCAGTCTCACTCTCTTCCTGCCCGCAGTGTGTGTCAGTGCCCCACTTCTGCCAGCCTCTGCCTTTGCTCCCCAAAGTGAGTGAGGTTTGGGGGCTGGGACACAGGTGGGCTGGAGACAGAGCTCTCCAGCAGGGGGGCTTTTAGGGGACTGTGCAGGCAGCCCAGTCTCTGCTAGACCTGATAGCTCCACCCTTACCTTCCACTGGCTCCTTGAGGGGGTTGATGTACATGAGCTGAGCAGTGATGCTCAGGGAGTATCCATTGGCACAAGCCTTCACCGTGGAGCTCTTCAGGGGCAAAGCCTCCCAGGAGGAGAGGGTGTAGAGGCCCGGCATGGTCCCTCAGTGCGCAGCTGTGAGCAGAGGGAAGACAGGCACTGGATGCCCAGGGACAGGATCTGCTTGAAGGGGCTTCTGCCCACAAGCCATTTCTGTCTGCCCAGCCTGCAAGGGGGAGCGGGTCTCCAGCCCTCCTCCATTCCATCCTGCTCTTCAGCATCCACAGAACGCTTGGATCTGGACCCAGGTCTCTGCTCGGACCCCAGCCCACCTGCAAACTGGGTCTGGAGCCACAGGAGCCCACAAAGAGGGTGACGAAACTCCTTTGGGTTTTGGTCACATGCAAGCCCCAAGCCCTGCAGAAAGCAGGAACTCCTGAACAGGATGGATAATGGCCAACCACATGCAGCCCATCTCTCCGCCACCCCACAGCAGCTCCAGAGCATCCCCAGGCCATCTCCTGCACTGGCTGGGAGAGGAGTGTCTTCTGCTCCTGTCTCCATTCATTCTCAGAGGTTACCAGGGTAAATTGTTTTAGAAAAAATTCCAGCCAGAAGGGTGAGAAGCCCACAGTGTAACTAGGACAAAGCAGCGAGCAGTGTTTGCTGGGGGTTTAATAATTAACAACAAGGTCAGTGCTGCACTGAAGAACAACACAGAAGGGAAGGCACTGCAGGGTGGAGCCCAGAAGTGGATGTTCATCACCTTCTTTGCCCAGAAATGGATGTGTCTGGTGTCAGACCCTTTGGCAGGAAGAGAGGTGGCTGGGGATGCCTTCCAGCCAGGGCACCAACCCCCTCCACACCTCTCTTCCCCTTGGGAAAAACACCCAGGAGGAGCATCACAAATAATTGCCTGGAACAACTCTCCAACACCAGCCTACCCTGTGCCACTAAATACTTGTGTA
Organism: Atrichornis clamosus; assembly: GCA_013400975.1. Lineage (NCBI taxonomy): Eukaryota > Metazoa > Chordata > Aves > Passeriformes > Menuridae > Atrichornis > Atrichornis clamosus. The sequence continues at coordinate 39,520 of WBMZ01016213.1, forward strand.
AAGTATTCGTGTCAGTCTCAGCCCTGGCTGTGTGGATCTGTGGACAGTGTGTGGGGGGTCTGCTCTAGACATGGGTCTGCATCTCTGCTCTGCCTGCCCCAAGCACCCCTGACCCAAGAGCAGCAAGGCCCCCGCCTCACGCTGTGTGCTGGTGCTCCAGCACACAATGTGCCTGGGGCAAGGACAAAGCCAGGTACAAGTGAGCCATCTGGTGCCCCCTCTCCAGTGGCCTTCATCCCAGGAACGGCTCATAAGAAGATGGGTAATGGGAGGCTCAGGGTGCCCTCGGTGTGCAGTCACAGCCTGTCTCTCACAGAGCATCCCTGAAAGCAGAGCAGGGCTACATGCTTGGAGATAGGACCGTGAACAAACTCATGGCTGGCACAAAGTAAGGAGCCTTGGAGAAGCGCAGAAGTGCATTAGCAATGTGGCTGCATCCCAGGAAAATCTGTCCATTACACCACAGGAGAGCCATTTACCTGCTCAATTGGCACTGCAGGGTTATGCTGCCAGATCCTGGCCACCCAACCACGCCCCATCATCGCCAACCCTCCACCCTCTGTGCAGGATGCTGCACGCACTGCTGAGCCCCCACACAGCTCTCCCAGCACATGAGGTGGCACAGGGTCCCTGCGCACCCTATTCCTCCACACTGGCTGTTCCACAGTTGGGAACATCAACAGCTTGTTCCTGACCTGACCACAGCACCCAGACAAGCTCTGGAGACCAGGACGCCTCCAAACTGGCCAAGACATATTTCTCCCCAAAGCCATTTAATTTGTTCCCAAGGCACCCAGTTTAATGCTCAGCAACATGCCTGCTATTTGCCATGCCACCTGTCGGCCGGGTCACCGCCAGCTTGTTTACCAGTGACTTACTGGAGAAGCCGTCCTGGCTGCTTTTTATCACTTCTCTTTACATTTACCCTCACAGAGTAAACAGGCCCCATCTGGCCCTGCCACATTTCGTGCTGGCTGCTCTAAGCCCTTTAGTAATGAATAAAACTAGACCTGATGATCCTCACCCTGGCCTCTTCATCCTCTTTCCCCGGTGCAGCAACTTGTCCCCAGGTGCCAGCGTGGCATCACCAACAGGTCCCCAGTCCTCTCCCCATCCCCAGCATGATTTCCAGTGCCTTCAGAGCCCCCTACTCTTTCTGCCTTCCCATCGACTGCCTGCGGGAGCTGGTTTAACCAGCAACATCCCCAGCACAAAAGGGCCACAGCAGGCTGGGGGCAGCTCTCTGTGCTGGCAGCTAAAAACCATCTGTGAAGGCAAAGAAGGAGCTAACTCTTCCCTAGGTCAGAATAAATCAATGTTTCTCTTCTCGCCTGTGGGCAGGCTGAGTTTTCCAGTGAGGCTGCTGCGGGGAGGCAGGCTCCCGAGCCCAGTGGACTCTTCTTAGCTGCTGGGGAGTTGCCAGAGTTTCACCTGCTGCAGCAACAGCTGCCTGTGCTGGGGTTCAGCACGGTCCAGGGGAAGGAAGAGGCTAGCCCTGACACTGGCAAACCCAGCAGAAATTTCTACTGGTGACAGATACACGGTCAGGTGTATCTGTCAGACAGATACACAGGCTCAAGAGAAAGGAGGGAAGGAGAGGAGCCCAAGCTCCTGCAAGAATGCCTGGAGTGAGGAGGCATTGCTGCCCCTCCTGCTCACCTGTGTTACCCCCTGCTTTCTTTGCCTCCCCATCCCTGCAGAATATCCCTTGGGGCACAAAGGTAGGAGAGCAGGATCCATCCCAACTCCTGGAGCACAGAGGAGGCCATGGAGCCAGGAGGTGATCATGCTGTTGCCCTATGCCCATGGGACGTGCCACTTCGCAGAACCCGAAGCGGAGTGAAGGGGAAAGGAATTCCTGGATGGGGCAAAGGGCTGTCTCCAGCCTGTGGTGCCTCCTGCTTTGTCTGCTGGGGAGTGGGAACAGAGAGCAAAGTCAGCAGCACACGTGTGTGCAAGCAGGCACTCACGCCCTGACTCCAACACTGCATCCAGAACCACCACCTCCAGGACCTGCATTGCTGCTCTCACCTCCCCAAAGCCACTAAAACTCCTGGAATACCCCATCCCTATGCCAGGGAACAGGAGTTATTTGCCCTTAATGCACCCTAACATGGGCACCCTCCCAAAAAAAGTCTCAGCCCCATGATTTCCCCTGACAAGGGCACATCCTGGCAGGGCAGCCTCACAGAAGGGTCCCAGTGTCCTCCACTGTGGGACAGCTGTGGCATGGGCCAGGGACTGGTTGTTGAAAACCTGGAGCATGTTCCCAGCAGTTACTGGAGCCAGCCTTGTCTGGTCTCTGCCAGATGGTGATTTCAGCACTTTTGTGGCCCTGCTGCCTCATCTATCACCTCTCACCCCCGCTGTGACCCAGAGCTGCCCTGACAGTGGGTGTGCAGCCCTGGGACACTGAGGAATCGTGGGACACCCTCAGGATCCCAGACCACTGTGGCCCCATGGTGTCAGACTGCCCCTGGCCCTGGTCCTTACCTGGAGGAGGAGGAGGAGGAGGATGACACAGGGGCTGCAGGCTCGTCTCAGCACCCGCTGGGTTCCTGCCTTCTGCAGAGCCTTCTTCCCTGGGGATGGGTTTCTCCGTCCTTGTGGCTGGGTGGCTGCGGTACCCAGGGGATGAGCGGTCCTTCCCCGCCTCTCCCTGCTGCAGGCTCCCTCTCTGGCACTGGCTCCTTCACCGCCCTCGCTCCATCCCTCACTCCCTGTGCCAGCAGCAGAGCTGCTCCAAGCCCAGCCTCATTAAAGAGATACACTCCCTAGTACCAGCACCCCGGGGGGGGGCGGGGGGATGCTCTCACGGGGAGCGCTGGGGGTCTCAGGGGACAGCCAACACCCCCAGAGAGTGACAGACACCAGTCAAGAGCAGAGCCCACGCCTGTGGGCTGCTCTGCACCTACAGAATAGTAATGTCGAAGCAAACTTGGGTACTGGTGAGACCCCAGGGGATGCTGCAGCAGCAGGAACCACAGGGTTTGTCTGACTGGGACACATAACCACTCCCTGTGTCCCCCCCAAACAAATCATGAGGCCAAATAACCCCCGTCAGCCAGCTGCATTCTCCAGTACAAATAATGTGGGCCACAAGTGTCATAACCAGCTTCACTAGGAAAGATCTCAACTGCCCTGAGACCACCAAAAATGACTGCACACAGGCAGGTGTCCCAAACTCAGATGCCCTGCGGTTCCACTGGGATGTCCTCATCAGCCTCCATGTGCTGCAGTAAAATTCCAGCCCTGAGGAGCAGGAAAAAAGGGGGATGCGGGGACAGTCCAGCTTTTGTGTGACAAATGTGACAACAAGTCTCCCAGGAGAGGGTGCAGACAGTCAGGAAATCCCAGCAAAGTCAAGACATGTCTGCTGGCAGGGAGATCTCACAGCCTGGGACGCAGTGGGAATCCCTCAGCCACTGACAGCCCCACGTTCCCAAGCAGGACCGGAGAAATCCATCAGATTTGGGCTAATCCCTGCCCTGCCTTTCCCAGGCAGCTCCCTGTGCTATAGATAGGACTGTGCTGCTGCAGCTCTTTTTATAGAGCACACAGAGAGGAGTCCCCCCCACCTCCGTGCACCGCAGAACCCACCGTCACAGCCACGCCGAACCTGGAGCCAGTCCAGGCACAAACTGGGGCAGAAAAATCCAGCATCACCACGAGGGGAGCAGTCCCCAGTCCTCGGCAGGTATTTTTAGATCTCACCTCTGAGCTGACCCATATGCCACTACAGCTTCAGCTTCTTGACACAGGTTTCACAGGTGACAGCTGGAGCAACAAAGGGAAGTCTTGGTGGAGACGCCCTTTGCTGCACACGGTAGCATGAGACACACTCCCCCTCCCTGACCCCTCACTCTGAGCTTTAATCAACAATTATCTGGCCAAGAAGCACTCTGTTCATCCCTAGGGTCCTGCAAGAGCACTCTGAGCCATTCCCTCTCCCATGTGAGATGCCCCACGGTGTGTCGCTTCCCCTGCCTGTACAGAGAGGAGAGCTGAAGTGTGCAGCTGCTCCCCTTTCCCCTTGTTTATGACCAGAGAAGAAGGATGCTAACCCATGTGTAATCCCCCCGTGACAGCCCCCAGCTCTGGGAGCTGCTGGACGCCCCACACACACCGCAGCACATCCACGCAGCCTGTGAAGTGCATGGGACTCCCGCTCCCATCGTCACAGCAAGCACTGCAGCCACTCCAGCCCCATAAAACCCCCCACAACCTTTGATTTTTCTCTGAGATACCATTTCTAGGCCAAGATGAAGTGAAGAAAAGTGTCCAAATGCAAGCATTGGTTCAGAACCACCAGCTGGGGTGATGGAGCTTGGCCAGCCCACAGCGTCAGACGTCAGCCCTGGCGTGACAGCAGGTGAATAACAACGGCATGTGCAGCACTGGGGACACAGCTGGGTCTCCCCTCATGCTGGCGACCTGCAGCAGCCCTAGGGAGACACAGAAGGGCTGCTTCCCACTCTGCTCTCAGCAGCACCAGGCATCAGATGTTTGCGTGCCTGCTCTGCACTGTCACATCTTCCCTACAGCAGCTTATCGCAGACACAAATAGACCTGAAGAGCTTGGTGTTACTTTTCAGCAGAGTGCTGAGCTAAGGCCTGTGTTAAACCCTGCAAACAGGCCCAGCTCAACCCAATGGCTGCAGTCAGGATCCTCACACACCAGTAACCCCTCACCACCAGCTGCAACACAGCCCGAGGGACCAGTCAGGGTCTGGGTATTTATCCTCAAATCACCTGTACCTTGAGCTGAATTAACACCCACTGACAGGGCTGGCTGGTGGGGGCACAGACCACAGAACTTTTACAGATGCTCTCAGGTTCTGAGTTGCTGATAAGCCCTGTGAATTTAGTGTGAGCTTAGTTATTTTGGAAATAACCCGGAGCCCAAGGAATACCAGACAATGTTAGGCTGGCAGCAACCACACTCAATGGAGCTGCAGCTTCTCAGACCCTGCTGAGGGCATAGGGTCTGCCTGCAGGGAGAGGGGCAGGGACGTCCTTCTTTGGCTGCTCCTTAATCAGCAAGAACTAAACCAGATCCTGAGGATGGGTAGCCCTGAAGGAGGAAAGCAATGCCAGTGGCATTTCTGGACAAAATCGGGTGCACCTTGGCTTAACCTGTGTAATATTGGTTTGCCCAGCTGCAGGGAATTACAGAGGGCCTGGAGGGAGTAAATGAAACAACACATCAGCAGAGATAGAGAAGGCTGGTGGAGACATCTGGGAGCCTTGGGGAGAGTGGCTGGGAATGCTGCCAGCATTTCAGCCTGCCCTACTGAAATCTTCCCGAGATGCTGGTGCAGACAGATGGGGCTGGAAGCCCCTGTGGGGCTTAATAGAAAAGATGGGTGCTAGTGTCTTTACAAACAACTCGATGGGAGAGGGTCTTTAGGAGAAATAGGTTAATGTTTTTGAAACAGGTCTTAATACCTCTACCAACATCAAGCCGCACAAGTGTGTTGCAGAACCCAGATAGCCTGAATTTCTGAACTTTGGAGGAAAATGCCATGTTCAAGGGGGATAATACGTGGTAGGCAGTTCAGGAAGGCTGTACCTTCCTAGTACCTCAGTCCATGGGGAAAGGAAGAGGGCAACACGCAGCCGGGAGTTTAGGACAAAAGAAGTCTGCGTCTTCCAGAACCTTGAGAGACAAACCCCATGGGGTTATGCCCCAGTAGACTCTTTCCCTTTGTTGGAATAAAGTTGCAGGACTCCTCTGTCTCCCTTACGGTCACTGGCTTTTCCTAGCGTGGCTTTTCCACGCAGTGTGGCTCTGACACAGATCCAGGACACTCATGGCTGCTGGACTTCCTTTAGGCAGTCGAAAATAACAGGGGCTCACAGCCGTGGGGCGGGCACGTGGGGGATCTCGCAGCAGCCACCCCGCCGGGGCTCGCTCGGTGGCGCCAGGCTCGCTCGAGAAAACGAAACTCCCTCGATTTGAGGAACCCGAAACCCGGCCTGCCGGTGACGCCTGCCTCTGCTTCATCCACGGCGGCCAAACCCTTTGCGGGACTCCGAGGTGGGGCTTGCTCGGCGGTGCTGTGCCGTCCCTGCGCCGGGACTCTCCTCACACGGCAGCACAGCCGGACAGCGGGTGCTCGAGGGTGGGTATGGCTGCTCCAGCTTCTTGCTGCCGCCCTTCTCCCGAGGGTCCGCTCGCGGTGGGATGTGGCGGTTCAAATCAGCTTGGGCCATCGGGGCTCGGGAGGGTCCCGTCAAGTCAGCCTGCCCCTTCACAGGGCAGACCGAGAGGCTTGACCCCGTGCGCACGGGCGGAGGTGGGGTACGCGGGGGCCAAACTCGGCCCCCTGCCCACGGATGGGGATGGAGTACGTGGGGGCCTGGCTCGGACCCCTCTCCACGGGCAGGGATTTGTCCCCAGCCCGGAGTAAAATGTTGTTCGAGGGTCCCGGGGGTGACACGATGCGGGGGAAGGCGGAGGGATGTTAGGCTGGAGCGGAGCGGGCATGCCCGGGCAGATTCCACGGCGTGGATGGCCGAGCGGCTGCTTCCCTCTAGCGGGGAGCGGGGGCTTGGCCGACGGCTGCGCCCAGGCCCGCACCTCCCTCCCGCACCCCTCGGGCCGCCATTGCCCTTGCGGCACGTGGTGAAGGCGGGACGCGCTTCCGGAGCGGCGGCGGTGGCGCGGTGAGAGCGGCGGCACCGGGCGGGGCGGCCGGGGGAGCTCCGCACCGCGGTCCCGGAGCGCGCGTGGGATCCCCGGGGTGTTGCTGTCCGGGGCCCACCCCCACGCCTGTCCGGCATCCCCGCTGGCCGTGCGGATGGGCCCACGGGGAACCCGGGCAAAAGCGGCTCCCGCGGGCACCGCTGCCGCGTTCCGGCGGAGGTGGCCCCGGGGAACCCGCTGTCCCCCCGCCCTATCCTCGGGGCAGCCCGGGCTGGGGTGCAGGGAAAGGTGGGGAGAAGAAGCACTCCATCTGGGCCAGCCGCCATTGCACCGTGACATGTGAGCCGAGGAAAGGTGTGGGAGTAGCAGCTCTGGCAGGGACACAGCACCCTGAGGCAGGCGCAGGGAGGGCCAAGGAAGGAAGGGATTTTGAAGACCTGCATTAAACTTTATTCCGTGTCCACAGTGTAAGATCCTCTGACTTGTAGCAATGGGGAGACCCAGGAAGGAGTCCACTGGCACATCATCCCCTCGACCGGCCACAACCGCCTCCAAAACTGCCCCCGCGGCGCCACCGCCTTCCACTTCAGCCACCCGGGCCAAGGCCACAGCTGCAGGCAGCCAATCCCGAAGCACTCCGATTGCCAAGGCTACCACCCCCACGCAGGGGCGGGGAACGAAGGCAGAGTCTGCTCAGCCAAGATCCAGAGCACCCCGCGGAGCCCGAGGAGATGCCGGGGACAAGAGCAGAGCACCTGCCAGGAGTTCATCTACAACCCAGAAGAAGGTGCCTGATGCCAAAGGAGCCGCTGGTCCAGCCACACCTGACCCGTGTCCGCAGAAGAAGCAGCCTGGGGCTGACCCAAGCAAGGCCTGGGGCCGGTTCCTGCACCCTGTACAGAACCAGGACATCCCGCGGGTGGAGAAGGAGACCCGGGGCCAGCGGGACAACCCCAAGTGGTACGAGTGGCGGGAGAACCGCATCACTGCCTCCGTGGCCCCCAAAATCGCCAACAGCAAGTTTGCCAACAGCAAGACAGACAAGGTGCCCCAGTCCTACCTAAAAGAGGTGGTGAGCTCTGGCTCCAGGGTGCAGACTCCAGCCATGTCCTGGGGGATCAACAATGAGAAGTTGGCCGTGGAGGCCTACAAGCTGAAATCACAGAAGGGGGGCAAGCCAGTGCAGGTGGAGGACTGTGGCCTCTTCATTCACCCAGAGAAGAAGTGGCTTGCTGCCAGCCCAGATGGGATCATCAAGGAGGCGGCCACAGGGAAGGAGCTGGGGCTGCTGGAGGTGAAGTGTCCGTACAAGCACAGAAACAGGACGGTGCGCGACGCCTGCAAAGACAAGGACTTCTGCCTGGAGCTGGATGGGGATTCCTATGCCCTGAAGAAGAATCATGCCTACTTCACTCAGGTCCAATGCCAGCTGGCAACCACTGGCCTCCAGCGGGCCGACTTTGTGGTGCACACCAACAAGGAGACAGCTGTGGTCCCTGTGGACTTTGATGGGGAGTTCTGGGGAAAGACGGAGCCCAAGCTGGAGAAATTTTACATGGAGGCAGTGATTCCCCACCTGGAGCAGAAGGCAGGCAGCTCTGCCTGGGCCAAGGAGGAATAGACCACTGCCTGCCTACCTCAACTAGATGCTTACTTGGCTGCATAACCCCAACTTTGATCCCTAGCATAGAAATTACACCCGGGTTGACTGTAGTTCGTGACCATTCACAGCCGTGGGACTGAAATGTACCAGCAGGACCCTGGTTGGTAAGAGTCCCCACAAACAGTGCCTTCTTGCTGCCCCAGCCAGGTCAGCACTCAGCCCCCAGAGCCTTCTTGTCCTGTCACCCTCACTGCACCCCCCACCTGACCCAATAGCATGCCTGATGGAAGCTGGCACACCTCTGGATCTGCAAGGGAAGCCAGCGATATCTCTGTGTTGGAATAACAGGTTTACTTTGTGGAGAAAACTGGAACCTTTGGCACCTCAATCGTTGTCAGGACGAAAGTTTAACTGCACTCCCGGGTAGAGACAGAGACATGAAAGGTTTGTCAGAGCCCAAGAGCAAAACTCATCTTTTGAGCTAAACAGTGATATGCGTTAAGCATCAGAGCAAGGGCAGAACATGGACACCCTTCCTCCCTGAGCCACTGGACCTGCTGCTTCTGTGGAGTAACACATGATGTTCCCCGTGAGGTGACTGCAGACTCTGGAAGATGGTTCCCACTGACAGTGTTGTCTCCCAGGCCATGCACCTCCTGAGGACCTACCCCTGGAGCATCCCTGTGCACTGCAGCAGGGTGGGGAGGTGGTCATTGCTCAATTAAATATAGATGCACTGGTCTGCTTGTTGTCTGTTGTTTTTACAGCTTGGGATTTACCTGGGGGTGTAGCAGGGCTGAGAGGGGACCCTACACCAGGTCTTGTCCCAGTCAAAGCAGAAGGGAAGCAGGGGAGCACTTGGATCCCCAAGGGACATGAGAACCAAGGTCACCGACCTATGCCAAAGCCACCACTGTTATGGCAAAAGTATTTATTATATACATAAGACTCCAGCCACACTCCACAGGGCAAGGACCAGAATTCACTATAATACAAAGTAACTATAATACAAATTAACTATAATACAAAGTAACTATAAAAACATAAAGCACTTTTGGGGTCCAGGCTTTCCACAGGAGGAGAGAGGCACAGGGACGAGCCTGGGGGCTGCTGTGTGACAGGGGGTTGTCCCACACCCTGCCCCGAGCTGTGGTCCCACAGTAACCAGATGTGCAAGTAGGAAAGAACCCAGTTAAGAATTATAGTCATGGGGACTGGCAGATGGGGGCTGAGCTGAGTGTCACCAGGACAGGAGCGGGGCCTGCATCCCCCAGGGAAAGTGCAGAAGGCACATGGGCAGGGCTCTTTGGAGGGACTGTGAGGAGGAGGTGGGATCCAACAGTTAGTGCATGTGGGGCCCCGGGAGATCACAAACACTAACACACCACCCACAGGGATGCGCATCTGGATCACCCTCCTATCCCCCACACACTTCTGGAATAACCGAGCTCCATGCCAATATGATCCTCAGGGAGGACACGCAAGGCAGCTTTCAGGAGTCAGAAGTCTGAGGGGGACAGTCCGGCCCTGTGTCCCAGCCCCTCCCCTGCCAGTGCATTGATTGTCTAAGTCTTCACGTTAAAAAGGGACCCCCAGCCTTCCTGCTCTGCAGGAGCTTCAGTCAACGAGGCGCTTGCGAGGGACTGTCCGAGCTCGGTTGGAGCGGCGAATCTCCTGCTTGGCATCCCGGCACCGCTGGCAGATGAAAATGTCAGGCACATTGGATTTGCGGATCTTGGCACAAGAGAGGTGGATCCAGGTAGCGCATTCATTACATTCGATCATGGGCCTCCCTGCGAAGGGCTTCATGCAGAAGCAGGTGATCAGATCCCAGGCATCGTCGTCTGCTCAGGGAGAGAGAGAGAGTGGTCAGAAAACACCTTACCAGCTGCCGGTCTGGTTGTGGCCAGACTAGCAAGTTCCACTGGTGTTCAATGGGACAGGCCCCTACTCACCTTCTGCTTTGGTGTTGGGAACTTCTGCAAATTCAACTGCTAAAGTTGCAAAAGGGGGAAAAAAGATTAAAAAAAATTAAGATCAGATGAGCAAAGCTGCCCTATACCCCTTTTCAGATCTGTTTCAGGTCTGTACCACTTGCTCTGCAGAACAGAGCTGCCAAGGGACAGGCCAGCTCCCTGCCCTGTGCTCTTCAGTCCCCCAGCTCCCAAAGGTATTCCCCTTGCTAGGAGAGGCTTGGGCTATCAACAGGCCCTCCCTGTGGCCAGCATGGGTCACTCTAGCTGAGGGAGGAACAATGTTTGTCACTGGCTACAGCACAACAGGGCCCTCTGCGCTCCCTCAGACACTCACCACTGAGCTGGGAGGTCTCTCTGCTTGTATCTTCCCCTGTGCTTTGGTCCAAGGTATTACAGGGACTAGGGCTTTTCCTCCCTCCAGAGAAGGAGTCGTGCTCCTTAAGCTGAGGATCATCTGCTGCCGGCTTCTCAGCTCCCTGCACTCTGTACATCAAGTCCTTCTCCTCCTTCATCGGCTCCTCCAGGAGGGAGTTGGGCTGGGGGTCCCCAGACAGGCTGAGGGAAGGTTCCAATAGCTCTTCCTTCACAGGAGACAGCTGTCCTGCCAGTGCAGCCAGCTGCTTCACTCCATCCTGCTCGGCCCCAAAGTCCTTCCAGGCACTCAGTGGCACCCTCTTCTTCACCTCCTGCTCCAAAATGCGTTTCTTTGCTGGTGGTTTCTTCCGTTTGATTTGCTGGGGCCGGATGTTGTAGAAGGTGGTGGAAAAGGCAGGGCTGTTCGTGAGCAGGCCATTGTCCACAGCCCCCCTGGCCACGGCATTCCTGCTCTTCCTATTGTCCATTGGGATGTGGCAGTCGGAGGAGTGAGATGAGGTCGAGCTATCGCTGTCCTGAGTGCTCCCCGTGCTGTTCTGGGGGCTCATGCTGCCTCCGTGGGTCCAGGGCACATACTAGTGGCCAGAGAGGAAGATGAAGGGTTAGCATGGGAGACCACAGCACAGACATTCAGGGTAAGGAGAGAACGACTCTGCAGCAGTGTCTACCCGGCCTTCAAGGCCAGGTTGGATGGGCCCTGAGCACCCAGATCTGGTGGGTGGCACCCCTGCCCATGGTAGGGGAGGTAAAACAGGATGATCCCTAAGGTCCCTTCCAATCCAAAGCATTCCATAATGCTTTAAGATTAGGAGCTGGGTCTGCACATGGCAGGAAGACCAGGAGAACCAGTGTCTTTGTAGAGGAACACCCTGCAAGCCCACTTACCTCTTCAGGATAGGGGATGTAGCCTGCATAGGCCAGAACAAAGGTGCAGAACTGGTTGAAATCCTCCACAGTTCGCCGCCGTTTCTGAAGTGGCTGCAACAAACGCCATGAGTGGATTAAACTCCCGGGATATCCCAATCAAGCCGATACCACAACCGGCCCCGGCGGCAGCCCTGGACCACCCGGCAGTTTTACAAGCACAGAATATCGAGGTCACCCAAACATCCATCCTTCCTGTAACCCTTCCTCATCATCTGCCGAGGCAAATGTAGCCCTTCCCTTTAAACCCAGATCCCGGGCGGGGTGGTGGCGGAGCTGAGCGAGGGGGCGGGGGTGGGGGAGGGA